>MU846262.1:0-37891 GCA_030867225.1 Colletotrichum caudatum
CCCCAAAAAAAAAAAAACCGAAGAAAAAAAAAACCGCAAAGCCTTCAGACAAAAACCCCTTGTCCGGTACCCTTTCCGAGGTGGGGTCCAGCAATCCTTCGTAAGCGTCCCCCCCTCCCTTCCCCTAGTCGGGTCGTGACGGGAGGCTGACCCGATCGCTCGGGTCTTGGCTTAGCGTCGTTTCCGGCCCCCTCTCCCCTTACCCAGTCGCTTTTTTCTCGCCGCCTGCGCCGCAGCCAGAGAATAGCTGGCTGCGGTAGCACCCTCCTCTCCCACTCCCACACCACTCCGCCGGACCGGCCGCGACCAGCTTGGCTGAGGAAAGGAGGTTAATCAACAACAAGATAGTAATCGCCCTCAACTCAGCCACGCTTGCTGATGTGATGACAACCCAAAGGCGGCTTACTGAGTTACCTAGATCATGATCGTGCACACGCGAGTGGATGGGAAACGTCTCGTTTTTGAGAATTGTTTCTCGTCTTTCATTCTTCATGTTCATCAACTACTTCGGTAGCGACTGCTCTACCTCTGCTCGTGGTATACTTTGACTCTCGTCCTCCACATTACATCGGGTCCGCCTTCCTCACTGGCCGGACGCTCCAGGTCCATCTCATCCTCCCCACGCCCGGCACTGGGCCGGATCGGGAACAAATCCGAGTCCTCAACATTAAACACATTAAATGTACGCGGGGTCTATGTCTTCATGTCCCCATTCCGTGTACGCCCCGTCCCTTACGCCAACTCGATTGGTCTTTCTCTGCCGTTAGGGTCATCCATGAGGCCGTTACTCCTATGCCTGGCGAGAGTCTCGCGTCGCCGGCTAGTGATTTCGTCTGCAAACATGACAAGTAAAATAAAACAATAATCAAGTACCGCGATTGCGCCGTTGCTGTGCTCCTTTCTGATGCGAATGGTACAGATAGTCCAAATTGGTATCCGTTTTGAGTGAAGAGTGCTAATGATGAGGACCGAACCAAAGGGTATTATTTATTGGTCAAGGGCGGAATCGTCTTTCGAGGGCTCCGAGTACGCTCTGCGGGGCTGTGCCGGCATTATGGCCCATCCAGCTCGTGAGTAGTCCTCGCTTTTCATTATGGTGGGTTGGTTTCGGAATGCGCGTGCTGCGCAAAGGTGAACCTCAATCTACCGGACGGCCACCTCGGTAAGCTGTGGAATCTCGTATCGTTCGTGGTCGGGTCGGATCTCGATGCTGAAGAGGCCGCGGCCGGATTCCTCCGAGAGCGCGGGGCTCAAGCTTCCGCTGCCCCGGCTTGATGTGCTGCAGCTGGAACTGCTGCCGACGGTCCACTCGTCACTGGACGAGCTGCCACGCCGCTGGAGGTATCCCATGTTGTACAACCGTCCGTACTCCTCGTCAAAGATCTTGGTCTGCTCGCCAATCTCGACGTAGTCGTACTCCCAGCGGGTCTTCTTGTCGGCCTGTTGTTGAGGCAGGTACCGAGCCTTGGCATAGTAGAAGATGCCGGCGGAGAGAAGGGAGCCACCGACCAGGTCGACCGCATAGTGGTGGTTGAGGTACATGGTCGCCCACCAGATCCATCCGACGTAAATCATGAACAGAGGGCGGAAGCGCGGGAAGCAATAACTCAGGATGAGAGCCTCCATGACGGCGTCGGCGGCGTGCAGCGACGGAAAGGCGCCGAAAGGCACGGGGGCGGTGGTGAAGCTCGTCGTGTACATGTCGATGCCGAGAATAGCATCGATACGGGCCAGGCCGGCCGGGGACCCTTGCATGCCATAGGCGGCAGGTGCCAAGCCATGCTCGTTTTCGTACCACGGGGGAGTGCAGGGGAAGACGAGCTGGATGGTGACGCCGAGCACATTCAGCCATCCAAAGCACTTGGCGAAGACGGGGAGCGTCCTGGGGGCCGCAAAGAGGAACAGGAAGCCGGCACAGATGAAGGGGGCGCCAAAGTGACCCAGGCCGTACGGGATCCAAGCGAGAATGTCGAGGACCGGGTGGGTGTGGGCGGACAGGATATTAGAGAGGTTGGCGCCGTAGAGAACATTCTCGAGGGCTGGCAAAACGCGAACCCAGATGTGAGGGCGGTATTTCGCATCGATGAAGCTACAATTCATTCAGTCAGCTTCCTGAGCGCGACACCAAAAGGGATGTAAGCGACTGACCGGCTGCAAAAGAAATAAATGAGGTAGGCCCATATGCTCAGTCCTGGGAAGAAGAACTGGCTGGTGGCTGGAATGGTCAGAAGCAGGAGACCGCCTGCGACGGCGAGGGTTTTGATTAGGGGTGCCGAAGGCGTAATGCAAAGCGAGAAGATGATTAGGGCGACCAATATCGTGTACTGCAAGTCGAGGAGCCTCCACTTATGAGCCTGCAGTCTTCGTATTGTGAAGAGCGGGTTGAACGAATTTTGGAGCGAGGTGATGTCGTGAGCGCCAGTGTAGGTGTCGCGCTTCTTCTGGTGTCTCCTTGCTCGGCTGGGTCGGTATCGGTGGGGGATCGGGTTGAGCTTGGCGAAGTTGATATTGCCGGTCCAGAGCGACGGTAGTTTCGGCTTCCCTTGGATGAGGTTGGTGAGGTCAGGCATGGTTGCTGAGGTGCTCGTAGGAGGAGGCAATATTGGAGTGTTGCGACGCAAGACGCGGGGCGAGGAAAGAGGCGGTAGTAGGGTGACGGTAAGGATGACCTCGTGAACGCCGGGGTCTTCTTCCGGTATGCGTCGACTTGTCCGTGTCTGACTAAAACCAAAACATCCGGGTAGGCTTCTTTATGGTGATATTGGGAAATGTCTTTGATGGGTCAGCTACGTCATGTCCCGGTGAACAAGCTGCTGGAATCTCCAAAAGTTGCCAAACCCTCGATTTGGTGTCCTGTAAGTGGATGGAGGCTGCCCAAGGGGGGAAGATGGGTGAATAATCAACGGGCGACGGAGAGAGTCTTTAGGAGTGGGAGGAGAAGGGCTTGGATCCAAGAGGGAGGGGAACAAGAGATCAAAAGGAATGAGACAGACAGTGCAGTCGGCGACGTCGCGGAAAGTGTGGATGACTAGACTGATATGTATGGCGAGGCCAGGCCACGGAACGGACGGGGCAAAGCGGCAGGGGAGGGCAAAGTAGGTTAAGGTAAGGCAGGAGAGGAGGGATAGCTACAGTACCTAAAGAGAACCGGAGACCGGACCAGACAAGGTCCAAGGACCTTTCCCAGGTTTCCCATCCCCCTTCCCTTCCCTTACCAAAGAGAGGAGGCCGAGAGCTTTGGACTCTGGTGGGCTGGAGCCTATGGTTTGTAAGAGCCCAGAGGTACCCAAGTCAGTCAAGACAGAGCGGAAAGGTACCAAGAGAAACCAAGGCGGCCTACGGAAGCGGCGGGGACCGGGGTGCTTGTCAGAGGCCAACATACCTAGGGTGGTGGGTGCAGCGGCGTGGAATGAATGGGTGTGTGTACCTGTATGAGTGGGACAGTCCAAAGTATCGAGTACTCGTACCGGTACGTACCATGGGCACTCGTACCCTTCTCTCACCTTTCCTTCCTTCAGTCTCCCGTCCCTACCCTCTACCTACACAGCTGACCAAGACCAAGGGGGGGGGGGGGGGGCGGTTATTGGTCCGGTGCTGCTGAGCAATCAATGTACACTACCTACTCACTGCGCACACCATGATACTGCAAAACTGCAGATGCTGGATCGAATCATGAGGGAGCTATGGTGCTTTGCTGCGTCGTTCGGAGCCCATGGGGTCCCTTAGCATGCCTTTCTTATCGTCCCTCTGCCTGCGTACCGGGTACTCAGGGTTGCACTGTTCTGTTCGAGTGCCGGGTTTCGCTTCCTTACGTTTCCCATGCACAAGAAGGAGGACGGATGAGCCACGCAGGTGCCAATTCCAGCCCTGCCACAGCTATGTAAGATGTATTTCCGCTCTCTCCGGATCGACTTGTCACGGCTTGCCGTTGGAAGGCTGGCGGGCTCGGCGCCGTCTCTTAGGAGGTCTCATGGCGATCGTCCCGGGGGCTGGAGAGTGAGTACGTAGTGTACACTATGTAGTAGCGTGCCGGTCACGTCATGGCAAACTGCAACCCATTCTGACATATGTGAAGCGAGCGAGTCACAAAAGATACACTACTGAATAAAGTAAGTAGTAGCGGGGTGGTTGTTGTTGTTGCGATCGAGTACTTGGTAGTGTGCTTTGTTCTGCAGTAAACTACTCACTACATGAGTAGGTACCTAATTACCTCCATTTGTAGGTAGGTTGGGTAGGAGGGAAGAAAAGGAAAAGGAAGGGAAAGGGAAAAAGTCGCACCCAACCGCTCGGATGCTGCCGCTCGGGTATAGGTACTTTGCCGAAAGAACAAGGTTTCGGAGTACATCGTACGTACCGGAGCGAGAGTCACGAGTGCTTTGTGAATAGCGCACTACTCACTACTTAACTACAGATACTAAGGTGGTATCTAGGTACCTACCTAATGTGCCGACCGCGCACGGGCTTATCTTGCGAGAAACATGGAGAGAGAGGGCAGGCGATGCACGTTCTCTCCCTGCAGTTAATGGGGCACGTGCTCCCTAATTCCGAGTCTGCTTTCCTTACGTGATGGATGCTGGTCTGGTTTTTGCCATCGTACACTACTCACTACCTGTACCTGTACCGCACTGCACTACCGAGGCGTCTTTGGTGACGCCGAGGTCCATTTTTCTTTTCTCTTTCTTTTTCGGATGGAATTTTCTGCTCCGTCACGGCCGCGACCGCGACATTGGTCGGCTCTCGATGGCCGGTGCCAAGAGGAAAAGAAAATTCAACGCTACGGAACATCTCCGTGGTGGACCCCATTAATTGCTTGCTTCGTAGTGATGGTCTAGAAGCTGTCTTTGTCGCCTGTGATTTTCACCTTCCATGGATGTGCTCCTGCTTGCTCTGCTCTGCTCTGCTCTGCGCTTTGAACGCACCGCTGCATAGGTATTGACGGTTCGTCTTTTTCCACTCGCGAGCGGCTTTGTCTCGTCCAGGCCGGTGCGACAAATAGACGCATCGCATCGCATTTGTACCTACACTACTCCGTACACTACCGGTAGCTTGTCAGACTTGGGTTGTCAGACTTGAACTCACCCCGGCCCTGCAGGCGCGCGTCACCTGCACCCAAGCCAGTCACAAAAAGACAGCAGCAGCAGCATGGGTGTGTCGCGTGCGTGCTCGAGCCGATGACTGGGCAACAGGGCTGATGATGATGAACCAACCCCGTCCCAACAATACATACTAACCTAACTACCTGCTGCGTACGACTAAGGTAGTATGTGTACACACCGAGGTATTGTTGTATTGTGGGAGGAGATGCAACAGCAAAAGTGGCACATTGACGTGTCTGTTTGCTGCCCTTCCCCTTCGTCCTCTTGATTCAATTTATTTGGATGAAACGGACAGCTACCCTCCTCACCCGGCGTCGAAACTGTTAGTTGTTCGTTGACTGTCACCGCAGTGCAGGTGCGCAAGTAGAACTCGGGTGGTTGGCTCTTGCCGTAAACATATGCTTCCCACCTGCGTGCCTCGCTAGCCAGAAAGAAAGAATCGATGTCATTGTGACTACATGCAATACAATACAGACAAACAGACAACCCACATAGTGGCTACGGTCCACCGAGGGCATAGTAGTGTACTGTACTACTGTACGTACATTGTACACTACTTCGTAGCCATGTCACCGTTGGGCCGACACGATCGGCGTCATCGGGGCGAGAGAAGACCACCCGCCCGCACAGTCGCAAAGGTTGGCGCATCGGTGCTGACCGCTCGCTGGCCGCTCGCCTCGCTGACCGCCCCCACTCGGTTGTTGTCGATTCAGTGCTCAGGGACCGTCACTGTCAAACTGGGACTTGCATCCAGTGGCATTAACCCCGATTGACGCATGCAGGCCCGCGCTAGCCAGCGAAGCGAGAAAGCCTGTCCTGGTCTGGTCGCTGCTTCCCACTGCTGGCTGCTGCTTATCTAATCCATCGTCCCCAGTATGTGTACCAAAGGTGTTTATAGGTAGGTAGGTAGGTAGGTAGGTACCATACCTACATGATACGGTCCATACCTAGGTAAGTGTAAATACCACCTGGGATCCTGCATGCCATCAACTCCGTCCCGCCCGGCACTTGGTGGATAATTAGCGAGAGCTAAATTGGCGCTGTTGTGCCGGCATCATCGAGGCTCTACAAAGGTGGCATCAACCTTGATTGATGCCGAAATAAGCGCCAAGAGGAATGCCATCTCAACTCGACACCGACTCGGACCAAGAGAAAGTACAATAGGTGGGTAGGTATGTGGGGTACCTTACCGGTATTAAACTATCTACCTACATGCCATGCAGCCCAGCCCACAGGAAGGATACTTACTTATGCTGTCAGAAAAGCAAAGGTCTCTGTTCCGAGTCGACAAGCGCCGGCGCTTCGTCTCGCCCTGCTTCTCTCTCTCTCTCTCTCTTAACGCAAAAGCCATAAAGGTAAGCGGGTCCAGAGGGAGCCAACAACAAAGCAATGGATGGAATTGTGGTAACGACAACTCACTGCGTGCGTGTCTTAGCGCCGCCCAGAAGCTAGAAGAGAGGGCCCAGTTGTGCCCGCGGGAATTCGGCGAGTCCGCGTGTCCGCTGGCTAGCAGCTTGCAGCTACTTAGAGGTAGGTAGGTGGTAGGGTTATAAATCACCACTAGGTACCCAAGTGCACCTACACCTACCTGCCTGCCTGCCTGCCTGTAAGGGGTGAGTGATGGTGACGTGAGGCTGGGCAAGGTCGTCCCAGTACGCGGCTTGCTTGGTGTTGCAAGTACCGGTACTTGGCCCGCCAGATACCCACCTACTGTACTCCACCTCTTTCCTGCCAGACCAGGGAGCAATAGCTGTTGACTTCATTTTTCTCCTGCTGTGCCTTTCCGTCCTACCCACACCGCGTGTTTTCCCGCTCCTCTCACTGTCGTCATTAATCCTATCGAACCACAATTTTCCTTCCTGCTTCTTTTTCTTCTTCTTCTTCCACACACCCCGTCGTCCTTTGTCAACCGACCTGCTTACGCAACACGCACAATTTTCGCTCGCTTAATCCCGGCACCCACCCGATTCCCGACCCCGTTGCTCGCTCCAGGAGCCGGTCTTCGGTCATGGCCAAACCTCCGCATCCCGTTTGTGCTTTTCCTTGTCCCGTTTATTCATCTCGCTTGCACCGTTGGATTACCGATAATCCCGCCTCGCCCGTCTAGGTATTCGCACCTAGTTAGTCTACACTACTTGGCTCATACGCGAGCTGCAGATACGCAATACGCCGGTCATGCTTACACCACTGCCCCGCTCGCTCGCTTTTCGTTGGCCTGTGATATGTGTCGACTTCTGGGAGCCGAACACGCTGTGTGGTGTACACGGACAATCACGGCCGTCACCGGATCGAACCATGATCTCTCCATCCGTATGTACGGTACACATGTGCGGAGTAGTGTGGAAAGGTCATGGTGCATCGCACATGCGACCAAATTGGTTTCCCAACTATGACTACAGCGAAACGCTCCGCGCCTGAGGAGCTGCGACCGAGAGACGCGAGCCTCGACTCTCTCTGAACCAGGGAGACCAGACACGCCGTTACATAACTGCTCCCGTACATACAATGTCCCGTCCACGCCATACCAAAGGCCAGAGAGTGACATTTCACACCATCGGGTTTTAGGGGTTGTTTCCGCCTGCATGCAGTCCTGGCCAATGGATACGGTTTGCCCCCTCTTGTTCAATGCGCGAACACAGCCGAAAGCGATACAACAGGTCCCATCCGGTCTCTGCTACAGGATGCAAATCGCGCTAAACAGGGGTACGTACCTGCTAGCCCAGAGGCTGCGGACGGGGTTGGGGACGGACGACATACTACACCTGTGCGACACGTTACTCGTCGGGAGCTTGGCCGGTCGGACGAGTGAGTACTGTACTCTGGCTGGCTTGCTTGCTTGCTTACACGGCATCAAGCAAATATGCCGGAGCGGCGGGAAACTGCAGTCGCTGTCGTATCATTGATTTGTGAACCGAGGCCGCACACACTGGTAGGTAGCTTCGCGGACTTGGGGGTAATGCCGAGCCCGATAACTTGCTGCCCGCCACATGGACAACAAGCTGCCGCCCTGTCTTGGCAAGAATGCTGTCTTTCTTGATTTAGCGCAGGCCGCAGAGACCAGCCAGATAGAGATTGTTTCTCGACTTCTTTTGCCCGAAAAAGGTACAGCGCTACCGCCGACTGCTATGCTAGCAACCACTCAGACGGCGCCAGGACTGAAACCACGGCCGCTCTTCCCTGCCTCACATTGCAAATGTCGGAATCATGGATCACCCCATCACCCAAGTAGCGACTGCTATCTACATAGTACCATCGAACAGAGCATCCGGCCGTCCCGGTTTTCTTGTCGAGCAAGCAAGCGAGCAAGCACCCTGGCCAACGTCACAGTCAACTGTCGTAGCAGTCAGTGGCCACAAGGAGGAGATGGCTCTGAGACTCGAAACCGGCTTGAGGTCCGAATTTGTTTACATGAGGGAAAGTCAATCATTGCAAGCTCCTGCGTCAAATCGCTTATCGCGTGAGAAGTTCGCGGCAGATGGCCTCTCTCCCATCTTGTCATCTTGTGCGAGGAGTTGCTCCCCCCATCCAGAACAAGGCCAACACACCGAGGAATTTAGTAGTATGTACGCACCAGGTCCACCTCACATGTTCGTTCCCCAGATCATGTTCAGCACCGTGTCACCCACTCTGCCTCACCGCAGAGCCGCTAGCGGCAAGTCGGCTGTGTCGGTTCAGCTGAGAAGGGGGGCGGGAGGCCAACCGTTACAGCAATCATCGTCGCTGCGAGGCTCCAGCGCACTTGGCGGGCTTGGCAGTCCGGTACCGTTTCTGCTGCGTCACTCGACGCCCAATATTAGCCAGTCATGTCTCGGCGCATCTGCGCTAACCTAACCCCCAGCGGTTGTGTGTCGCGTGCACATGCGTTGCTGCGTTTGCGTTAGGACCCGCTGATCTGAGTAAAACAGCCTGGAGAGGAAAAAGAAAGAAAGGAAAACAAGAAAAAAGAAAAAGTCGAATCTCCTGCTGGGTTGGAGTGATCAGACAGACAGACAGACAGGCATCCTAATCGTCATTACCCAGACGCTCTCTTGGCCGCGGCGGAGTTATCCCTCCCCAGTCTTCTCCACCTCGGAATCTTTCCTTGACGACGCTCCCCGAAATGAGGTATCCTCTGTCAAAGCCGATAAAAATATTCTTCCAACTCTTTCCCTCCCTCCACCGAGGGGCCTCGGGTCTGCAAGGAAGAAAGAGCCTAAAGGGAAGCCCTGTGTCTCGGGCAGACAGATGCAGTTGAGAGACACGCGCAACCGCTGGCGTGCACCATCTCCGAGGGATCCGAGTGCCAAACCCAACCAAAAGTCCGCGATACCGCAGCTGTTATAGCCATGTATCCTGATTGGTTTTTTTTTTTTTTTTTGCTAGCAAGACTCACCAGAAGTCGTCCATTGCGTCGGTGAGAATAAGCTCACAGATCCACGGGTCATCATACCAGCCTACCTACTCTACCTAGGTTGCAGTGTAGTAGCTCAATGGCGCCCGCCCCGCCGCCAATTCTTCTCTTGTGCCTATCGATACAGGCGACCGCTGCTGTGCTGTGTGAGGTGTGGGCTGTCCGCTATGTATCCGTACTGTTGTCTCACATCATCCATGCATGCCGCACGCACCCTCTACGACCGCTCGACGAGCCAACCACACGAGATTACCGCTCTCGGAATCAGGCATGCTTATGCACTCACTCACTCACTTGTCGACTATCTGCTGACTTGTACACACCGCCTGCTCCAATTGAAGACCAGCATAAGTAGACTCCTACAACCAGGACACGCGGACGGGGATGCCTCTTTACCAGCAACGCTTCGTACGCAGTATATCGCTGACTTCCAAGGGCATGAAACTGTCACAACCCTCCTAACCAGTACTGGGTCTGGCGGTGGCGTTTGTGGGTGGGTGGGTGGCCTTGCGGACTGGCATTTGCCTGCTCGCTTGCTTGCGTCCTTCATGGGTCAAGGTCATAACCAGCCGAGATCGATGGTTCACCACAGGACAGGATCTCCCCCGCTAGTGGCCGTAGTTCACAGGTTTTTCGTCCGACATTGTGAAAGTACCTTATTTCCGCATCAGTAAACCCGTTCTTCCGCACCTGACTAATTGTCGGGGCAATCCCGGCATTCGGTGTCCGGCCCGGAGCCGGTGGGGACTGCGACCGCGGACGTGCCAAGTCAAGCCCGTTACCCCCCCCCCCCCCCCACTCTTTGCGCTGTTCCGCCACCGTCCGGCACGGCGGCCAGAGAGATTCACTGGCGGGAAAGCCCATCGGAGTTGCAATCAGCGCTTTCTTTGCGTCAAGTCACGCCAAGGTTTGCCGCAACGGCAGAGGATGGCGGTCTTGACCAGCCTTGGCACGAAAGGGAAACAAGGGGGAAACATGCAAGCGCCCACATCGAGACGCATGCATTCGTACGACATCGGACCAATGTTTCAAGGTGGCCTTCCAGACGGGAGCGTCCGGCCGGGCCGCCGCTGTTGATCGAAGTCGCGCGCGGACTCGACCTTGGCTGAACTCGCGCCGTTCTCTGGGTGACCTGAGGAAGGAGGAGCAATACGCAGGCGTGGCAAGATTGAATGAGTAACAACACCCCGGGCCTGGGGTAGAGAGGGAGTTGGCATAATGGCCCCATGGTGCATGACGCTTTCTGCTCCCTCCGGGCGCAGTCTGTGCTATCAGAGTCGTCCGGGCGTACGACGTTTGGGTTGTGGCTTGAGGTCTATCTACTTTTCCCCCCATCTCTGCCCGTTCTACCTCCGACCTCGTGCCCCCCAGCCGGGCCTGTCTCTCTTGCTCGAAATACGCTTTGCGTTGTTCGGACTTCAGACTACGTGGTTGTATTGTTCTGTTTGTGGCATCCGCCTTTATGTCCGCTCAGAAGTCTGGAGGGGGTGGACGGGTGGATGAACAGAGAGCTGTATGGGCCGAGTACAACACATCTCTCCAGAGGCGAAACATGCGCTCCAACGGCTGCGGCTGTTCTCACATATATACAACTCTCGATGGGCGGTAGGGAGGCACGGCTCCGTGCCACAAAAGAAATTCCCGTCTCCCATCGTCGTGTCTCGTCAACCAAGACGTTGCAAGGGCAATTCGTCCCCACACAGGCTTGGGGCCTTGGGCCTCATGCATAACCCCCAAGAGGGACGCGGGGGGGGGGGGCGGCGGTCCGAGGTTTTGAACAACGTTTCTTGGCGTGTTCTCGGCGCCGATGCCCGGGGAAGTAAAATCTTGAGATGATCTAGAGTTCTGCTGGCGTGAGGGAGGTTGTGTTTTGCATGATGGATGGCCAAAAAACCGCTTTTGCTGTTTTGCTTTCTTATTGGATCCAAGGGAACTTCCGGGGGGGAGGAGGGGTGGGTGGGTGTCGAGAAGGGAATAGAGCTGGTACCCGGTCACGCACGTCCGGGTTTGGTGGGTGGGAAGGAGAAAATAGAGAGAGACTTTGGCCCCGTCGTGGCCACTTCGCTGCTAATTAAAGATAGTGTTTGTGCAGGGAGGAGGTTGGAAAGTATATGAGCGTAGAACGGTTACGCTTATCCTCTGGGCACTTGATCCCGGAGATGCAGAAGACAGTGCCGCTGCGCTCTCTGAGCGTTTGCTCATGTTGGGAGCTTCCGACGGATATGGCCTTCCACGCTCGGCGAGCCCTCCGAGGCGCGGCGGCACGGGGAGAGCTGTCAGATCTCCCACTCGCCTTCCTACGGTAGCTGGAATAGGTCGAGAGAGGTTTGCTGGCCCTGGATAGATCTTTTATCGGTGCGGCGGGGTTCAGCTTTCCTTGATCGTCGACGGCCGACTTCGGCACGCCTCCGAGGGCGAGACAGCTCGCGGCGGTCGTCGACGCCGTCCAGAGTCGATTCCCAAGGCACACAGACCTTCTTCAATGCTTCTGTTCACCAAACAAAGCAGAGAGCGTCCAAGGAAGGGGAAGCCGGGGCTCCCCTCGGACGGACAGGGAGATACACACGAGGGAGGCATTGGCTCTTTGGCGCAGTGCTCGGCGACCCACTGTCGCTCCATGCGAACCTGAGGCCGGTAGCATGGATAATCATGAAAATGATGCATGGGAAGATCCAGAAACCTGGCGAGACTGAAAAGGCGAGGGGGCTTAGAAATGAGGGACATGGCATTGTGAAGCAGCGGTCGCCTCGCCGCCGGGAGAACACTATGCCCAGGCTAGCTTTCTCATGCCGCCGGGCCTGTTTGAAGCGTGAAGCTCTCGTCCCCCCCCTTGGTATCGTGAACTGAGGGACGGGTTGAGGTGCTCAGTTCGCAGACGGCCCCGGTGCATCGATTGGGAAACGGGGCAAGAGAAAAAGAAAGAAGAGAAAGGGGGAGGCGGGGGGGAAGCAACCTTATTGGAGAGGGGGAGGCCTGGTTTCCCTAAAGCAAGAGCCGGCGGCGCATGAACCGCGTGGCCCGGGACGCTGCTTCATGTGGGCGACGCTGGTCAAAGTGTTCGCAACCTAAAGGGGGCGCGAGGCTCCTTGGGAGAGGGGAGAAAGGGGGGTAAAGGAACAGCGGAAGATTCCTATCGGATTGTGGTGTTGCGGTTTTTTTTGGTTTTTTGGCATCGGACAAGGCATACGGACAACTGTCAGGTTCTGTCAGAAAAAAAAAAAGGACAGCAGGAATAGTCAATGTCCCCTCACCCTCCTTCACCTTCTACCTCCCCGGCCCTGTTCTCCTGCGAGTCGGGAGCGCGTGACCGGTCCGGCCGGCCAATCACCGGCGCATGGGGAACGTGTGGGTGGAGCCGAGGCGTTGGTGCCGGTGCCGAGTGCGGCTGCGGGTCATGTCGGCGGGCGGGGCCGGTCAGGGGCGGGGGGGACGCGGGCGTGCGGCGCAGGCCTGGGATTGACCTATCACGGCCTCCCGAGTTCGGGGCGACAAGTGATAGATGCAGAGATCATGGCCCTCGTGATGAGGCTTTTAATTTTATTTCACTTTTTGATGACGAACTCGGGGAGGCCTTGATGTGATGTGGTCGGCCGGATGAGTGTGGAACGTAGCAGTTGGGGGGGTCGGCGGGAACTGGGAAAGGAGAATGTTGACCTGCCGTAAAGGGGCTAGCGATGAGTTGGCGATGGTAGCATGGGTAGAGCGATTCTTCTCGTCTATAAGTTCAGCCCCCCCCCAGTGTCGAGATGATTTGCACAGCTGTGGCTACGTCTCATAATCAAACGACAGTCATTCCGCAGCAATCAAACAGAGGAGATCCCCCAAAAACGCGGTTCAGCACCGCAATCATGTCCCGGAAACCACCGCAGCCGCTGCTTACCATCCCCAAGGCCGACGAGATCGTCCCCATGGCCAAACGCATCCTCGCGGCCCAGCGCGCCTCTCGTGAACGCGCCGCCGCGACCGTCGCCCCCTCCGAGGCCAGCTTCGCCAACGTCATCGCCCCGTTCCTCGAGGCCGACGACGCCACGCAGGGCGAAACGGGCGTCATTGGCCTGCTCCGCTTCTGCGGGCCGGACAGGAACACGCGGGAGGCCATCGAGGAGGCGATGAGGCTCTGGTCCGCGTCGACGGCGGAGAGGTTGCGGATGGACGGGGTCTACGAGCTCGTGAGTGCGGTCAGGGAGAAGGGCGAGGCGCCGGGGCGCGAGGAGAGGAAGATAGTGGAGGACCTGTGGCTGGACTACCGCGGGGCCGGGCACGGGGTCCTCGACGGGGAGGGGATCGCAGCTTATCTGGGGAGGAGGAAAAGGATCGAGGAGCTCAAGGAGGAGTTTCGGAGAAATCTGCGCAAAGGGGGCGACGGGGTGTGGCTCGGGGAAGCAGAGTTGGAAGGGGTCCCAGCATCGGAGATGGAGAGATGGAAAACGGGGAGGGCGGACGTGCCGGAGGAGAAGGGGAAGAGGTTCGTGACGCTGGAACGGGCCGACTGCAACGCCGTCTTGCGAAATGCCCGCGACCCGGAGACACGGAGGCGGGTGTACGTCGCGTCCGACAACAGGTTCCCGGAGAACGTGCCGCTTTTCAAGGAGATGCTGGTCCTGAGAGACGAGAACGCCAGGTCGTTGGGGTACAGGAGCCACGCCGACTTCCGGATGCAGAGAAAGGTTGCGCCGTCGACCGAGTGGGTGGAGGGTTTCCTGGCTCGGCTGAGGGAGGACCTGGTGCCCAGGGGGCAGGAGGAGATGGGGAGGCTCGAGAGGAAGAAGAGGGAGCATCTGCAGGCGTTTCCTGGCGGGACCGGGGAGCCGGAGGACGCAGGGAAGATCTTGCCGTGGGACTTTGCCTTCTACACCCGCCTCCTCGAGGAGGAGGCCGACGTCGACCACGAGAGCATTTCGGAGCACTTCCCGCTGGGACACACGCTGTCTGCCATGTTGGGTCTGTTTACCAACTGCTTGGGCCTCGAGTTCGTGCCGGTGCCCAGGGAAGACTTGGTCGGCAAGGTCTGGGACCAGGAGGTCGAGGTTTGGGCCGTCTGGGAGGGAAGGGGGGAGAGGAAAGGGGAGTTTGTGGGCTACCTCTATGCCGACATTCTGTGGAGGGAGGGCAAGTACCGCACTGCGTGTAACGTCAACTTGCAATGTGTAAGCCGGCCCGCGAAGAGGTCAAATATGGAAAAGCTGTGCTGTACTGACTTGGTTATTTAGGGGTATGTCAAGGGGGACGGAAGTAGAGTGTACCCCGCCACGGTCCTCATGTGTGCCTTCCAGCCTCCGACGGCGGCATCTTGTGCGCTGCTGAAGCATCACGAGGTCGTGACCTTGTTCCACGGCAAGTCTCGAACCCCTTTCCGGCTGCCGATGGGCCGGCCTGCCATCCTTGACCCCCCTTTAAAAATTAAAAAACCGCTCTGAAAACTGGCTAAACATGACCCAGAGCTCGGCCACGGCCTCCACGACCTCGTCAGCAGGACGAACCACACGCGCTTCCACGGCACGCGCGTGGCGCCCGATTTCTGCGAGGCGCCCAGCACGATGCTGGAGAAGTGGTGCTGGATGCCGACGGAGCTGACCAAGATGGGCCGGCACTACACGCGGGTGGACCCGGCGTACATGTCCAAGTGGCGCGAGGCCCATCCTGCCGGCGAGGAGCCGCCGCCAAAAAGGATACCGGGGGAGGTCGCGGAAAAGCTTGCCGAGAGCCGGGAACTGAATCGAGGGCTGTGGTTTCTGCGCCAGTTGTGAGTTCTTTCTTGGTTACAGGAGCCGGCCAAAGTCCACTGGCGGGGGAGGTGTTGACGGGCAGGACAGGGCCTTCGCGACGTTTGACTTGGCCGTCAACAACCAAGAGTCCACGCAGGCACTGAGGGATCTGGACGAGGTTGGGTTGTTCAACGACATTTATGACTCTCTCACCCTGAGGCCCAACCCCGACAAACGGGGTTACGGGCTCGTCCACTCCACACACCTTATTGAGCTGTACGATGCGGGATACTACGCTTATTTAAGGTAAGTGTCAAGACGCCTTTACCCCTCCTCGCCCCCCTCATCCTCCTCCTGCGACTTCTGTTCCGATAGCCATGACACGGCTCGGTTCTTTTTGTGTCCATCTTGCCGAAAGCTGACCTGCATTCTCCTCAGCGCGCAATCCTTCGCGGCGGACTTCTTCGAGACGTGTTTCGCGCGGGACCCTCGCGACCCGGAGGCGTGGGATCGGTACCGACGGGGTATTCTGGAGCACGGCGGGAGCAGGGACGCGATGGGGATGATGACGGAGTTTCTCGGTCGAGAGACTGGCGCGGACGCGTTGTTGCGGAGCCTCAGCTTGGTGAAGGCGACCCGGAACTGTTGACCCGTGGGCAGGGCAACACCCAGAGCGGCGGCGCCTGTGCTGCAGGTTGTCCGGCTTCAGTGTCCCTGTTCCCCGGGCCGAAAATTCATGTCGTCAATGATTCACTCCCTCTTCCCTCACTAGCGTCAGTCAGTCAGCCTGGGCGCTGGATGCTAATGCATTCGGCCGGCGTGGGCACCCATTCCGAAGCATCTGCCTCCGTGAAGCCGCTAAAAGTGGATTTTCTGCCGTTTGGATACTAGCTAGAGAGGCTTGGGCAACCTTGGACTCTCCCGCTGCGATTCTAGTGAAACCTCAGATCCCAACATGCTATTGGACAGATCGGTAGTATGCCGCAAACAATGTCGAAAGCAGCACTTCTTGCAAGAGTGTCGGTCGGCCCTGGCGGACCTTTTGGCTCAACAGTCCCTCGCCCAGAAACTTTACCGTTACACAGATCCAATACCACATTCCGCTTTCGGAACCTGGGCAGGCCTTGAGGCACAACTAGCACGTATCGGCACAGCTACCCTGCCAGCCATCCCCGATCTAACAGGTGAGACGGGCCGTGATCGAGGCCGATCGGGACGCTCACTCGCGAACGCCCAGTGGCGCTGTGAAATAGGACAGTGAAGCAGGAAGCGGAAACGGCGCAGCGGAACGAGCCAAACAAGGGACAAGTGAAGACACTCGCGCAAGGAAACCATCCAAGCTGCTTGTGGGCCTTCACTTCTGGCCTGCCTCTGAGCGAAGGTGCGCATCTCTTTGCGCTCATGGCCTACGACTGCTTCCGGCACATATCAACGCGTTATATAAACCAGCGTTATTCCCAACTAGGGGGACGGCTTCACACCATGCCTATAATCAGTACGAGAACCCGCCTTTTCCCGTCGACTATTGAGGAACGAGGGTTGATTCCAAATCGCTTTGGTTGAGTTTCTCGGTGTCCTGAAAAGCGCAACATCGCAGGGAATAGCTGGAGCATCAAAGGAGGAGTCTGTACCTGGCCTGGCTACCCAGTTCGCTCGTCAACTCCCCCCCCCCCCTAACTGCTTCGCCTCTCGCGCTCGTTGGCGACTGCTTTCCCTCCAACCGAAGGGCTTGAAGGAAACTTCCCACGTTCTCGCCCCCCCTCTCGAGACAAAATCGGAATCGACCACCGACCGGCTATCGGACAAGCGGCGCCCGGACGAAACATGGCGAAGGGCTCTGATCCCTTGGGGGCGGTTCTGATGATGTGCAAGGGGTCTCTGGAGGTCATCCGCGGCCAGTTCTCGTGGCCGCGTTCGGACGTAGCGTACATCGCCCTGGACGGAGACGAAGACGAGGAGGGGAGATACCGGTCGGTGGAGCTGCCGCTCTGCGAGGACGGGACGACGCCGCCGTCGATCCTCCGCGCGCGGGGGGGCTACGGCGCCGGCTGGCACCCCAAAAACGCCGTGCGGCACGTGTTCATGTTGCTGTTGCCGTCGTTCCTAGCCCGCGCGCTCGGTCACATCGACGAGGACGCGGCGATCCCCGCGGCCACGGCGACTTCGTACCTGAACGGCCTGCGCGGCCTCGCGGCGCTGTTCGTCGCCGTCTCCCACTACATGAACGATGTGAGTCGCTCTGGGGGCGTCACCCAACAAAAAAAAAGCTGGAATATTACCCGTCGACTAACGAGATCCGCGTGTCGCAGCACTTATGGGTCTATCGCAGCTGGGGCCAGACACCCGAGGACTATTCCCTGGTGCAGCTGCCGTTCGTCCGGCTGGTGTACAGCGGCGTCTTCATGGTCTCCATCTTCTTCGTCCTCAGCGGCTTCGCGCTCTCGTACAGCCCGCTGAGGAAATGCCACGCCGGGCAGGCCGCCGACGCCATCGCCGCCCTCCCGTCCAGCGTGGTCCGCCGCCCGTTCCGGCTCTTCATGCCCGTCGTCCCCACCCTCGTCGCCACAACCCTGGTGGCCCAGCACCAGGGGTTCTACGGGCCCAACGGCAGAGGCCTCGTGGGGCCCCTGGTGACCAGCGTCTGGTCCTATGTCCTGTTCGTCTGGGGCACGCTGGTCACCATCATGACGACCAGCACCATCAAGACTGTGATCCCGCCGGCATGGACGCTGTCGGCCGAGTACCAAGGGTCGATGCTTGTATTCGTGTGCTGCTTGGCCTTCGCGCGGACCTCGGCCCCGGTGCGGATCCTCTGCGTGCTCGTGCTCGTGGCCTTCTTCCTCCACCTATCCATGTGGGCGTCGTGCCTCTTCCTGGCGGGCATGGTCCTCGGCGACATCCGGCATCTGCGGCAGCAGTGCCCGCCTCTCGAGGGGCTGGCGCGCGTAGCCGCCAGCGCCGCCTCGTGTCTGGTGCTCGTGGCCTCCCTCTTCTTGGGCGGCTGGCCGATGGAGGACACCGGCTACACGGCCGCCGGGTACTCGTGGCTCACGTGGGTGCCCACTTTCGGCATGAAACCCCTGCACTTCTTCACGTCTGTCGGGGCTGTAGGGCTTGTCGCGGCGTTGGAAAACCTGCCCGTCCTGCAACGCGGACTTTCTTCGCGCGGCATGTTGTACCTGGGCGAGATCAGTTATGGCCTGTACCTGGTGCATTGGCTTGTCAGCAGAAGTTTCGCCGTCTGGGGCCTCAAGTACCGGATGCTGGACGCGGGCTACACCATGGGCTGCGCCTGGAGTGTCACCTTTATCATCATGCTGGTGCTCTCCGTCTGGCTTGGAGACGTAAACTGGAGGCTGGTTGACCAGAAATCAGTGCGGTTCTCACACTGGCTGACCAAGAAGTTTGGTATATAGAAACCGGACCTTGCATCATTTAGCATCAGACTTTCATTTGTAGCCAATATACTTACTTTCAGATACATGGCCTAAGGCGCTTTGAAATATTTGTCGCAAGCGCCCATGCTCGCCAGAGGATAATCAGAGCCACCAAGAAAATCCATCAACGGCCCAGCCAGATACTCAAGGCCAACGGCCTGCAGCGACTTGCCTGTACACGGGACATCAGACACAAGTATTCCCTATTGCTTTTTTTTTATGCGTTAACAACGGATTCGCTCTCATTGACATGTGAATGTGTCCCATTGGGTGTCACTCTAGGACGGCTGACTGTATATCTCTGTGTCGTTCCGCTTAGCGGGCTGCGTTATCGCGGGTCTGTTCTTGTATGACTTTGGGAATCTCGCCCCGACACATATATAACAAAAAGACGCAAAGAAAGGGTAATGATGCCACGAATCGGCCCGGCACGTTTGAGTATGCGTATGTATCTCACCCAATGACAGAGCCAGGCCGCGGGCATCAACCCGAGGTATCTTGTTTTCCTGCCGTTTCTCTCACTCCTGAATGCTTCATCTCCTTAGACGTGCTCGCTGCACACAATGACACTGGGTACACTAATACCGCGCGGCAGAGGGAAAACTGTCGCCGTTACTTCGACTTCGCCAGACCTTCTTGCTGCCCGACCTCCTCGCATGTACGTGAGGGTGCCCCTCAGATCCTGCTTCCCCAGACTGTCGAGGGTGAAAGGGCGTAGCGTCTCAGCTAGCTCCAGTGATACACAAGGGGGGTTTTTGTGGATATCGTGCATGGTGTCCTGGGAAGCCTTGACTTTTACGCTCGGTGCACAAGTTGGACGAGACTATCGTCGCAATGCGGGACCGCTCCAGAGCCCCTTGCTCGTCTCGATCACCTTGTTCTGCTCGTTGCCTGGCCGCAGGCTTGCTGGCACACTACTCGGTGCGGGTCCGGCATCTGTCATTACGACATCATTCTGGCTGTCAGCGTCAGCCTTTGGCTGTGTGCCGTAGCCCGAGTCCTTGTCACGCTGGCTGCCGACGCTGATGGCGCTGTCGTCTTTCCTCAGGTTAGGCTGGGCCTTCATAGCTGCGGCGCCCCGTGCGGGCTCGCGCGATCTGGCGCCATCCATCAGGTTGGCCTGACCCTCGCGGAGCTTGTTGATTGCGCGGACCGTATCGATTGCAGCGTGCAGCGTCCTACGCGCGTTGAAGTTCTTCTTGACATTTGGCAGCAGGTTCTGGCCTTGGCCCTCGCCCTCGCCACCGTTGAGATAGCCGGCGACGAAGGGGTGCTGCAGGGCGTCATGCGCCGTTATGCGCTTCTTGGGGTCGATGGTCAGGCAGAGACGGATGAAGTCCTTGGCTTGGTCGGAGACTCCACGCCAGTATTCGAAGGGCTCGAAGCAGTAGTCTGCGTTCAGGATTGCCTGCATCTCCTCGAAGTCGCTGTCGCGGTCGAAGGGCGTGTAACCGCACAGAAGGAAGTAGGTGATGACGCCGAGGGCCCAAATGTCGACGGGCTTTCCGTGGCCAACCTTCTTGAAGATCTCGGGGGCCATGTAGCCAGGGGTACCGCATGTTGTGGTCAGGACGTGGAACTGCTCCTCGTCCATGATGCGGCTCAGGCCGAAGTCGGCAATCAGGAGGTCTGCGTTGTCCTCTGGTGTGCGGAAAAGGAGGTTCTCGGGCTTCAGGTCACGGTGAACGATACCGTGGTCGTGCAGGTAGGCTACGGCGGAGAGGGTGGCGCGGATGAGGTCGGCGGCGTCGGACTCGTAGTAGCTGCCTTTGCGGCAGATTCTGTCGAAGAGCTCACCGCCGAGAGCCAGGTCGGTGACGAGGTAGAGGTTGTTCATGGTCTCGAAGTAGTCGACGAGGGTTAGGATGTTCTGGTGGCCCATCGAGACCTTTTTCAGCACTGCGATCTCGTTGCGGACCTGCGGAGGGGGTAGAAAAGGGCTAGGTCAGCTCGGCTGCTCGATTGATCTGCCAGTATGGACGGAGAAAGGGCGCACCATGTGTTCTCGTCCGGCCATCAATCGCTTGTTGATGACCTTTGCGGCGTAGTAGCGACCAGTATCGATGTGGACGCATTCTTTGACGACGGAGTAAGATCCGGCACCCAAGGTCTTGCCAACCTTGTACCTGCAGGGCTGGACCTGAGGTTGCTGGGAGGCCCCGTTGGAGCCGGTGGAAGCCATCGTTGCGGCCCAAGGGGTCTCTAAGGACGATGTTGAAGACGCGAGGGGGTATCGAGGCCGCGAATGTCGCTCGCCCTCCTGTCAAGGGTTTGTCGATTGACCAAAGAAGAAAAGTCGGTCGGGTGGTTGTTGACGGTCGCGTCTTTGAAAAATTGAGTGAGGTTGGCGGGGTAAGCAGGCAGCGAAAGTCGGGCGGGTGGGTATTTTGGTGATGGTCTCGAAGACGGATGCGGGAGGGGGGGTGAGCGGGCGATATCGTTGGTTCTTTTTTTGATAACTGCGGAGTAGTTTGTTTGGTCGCAAAAACTGTGTGCGACTGACTGACTGACCGCAGCAGGATGTCGCAATGAAGAGCAACGAACGGTAGGTACGGTCTGGTTGCAAAAGAAAGGAGCAACGAAATGAGGCCCTCCCTCAATCGATCGGGTCTGGTCTGGCACAGAAAAGACGGACGGCTCCAAAGGAGCGAGCAGCTGACAAAGTGGGCACAGCAAATGCTTGCTTGGTTGCTTGCTTGCTTGGATTGATTTTTTGGGCCGACTTGATATGATCGACGGTCCCTCTCCAAGCCGACTTTACCCTTTGGAGGTGGAGGTGGAGGTGGAGGGGGATGTGATTGAGGGGTCCCGCGGGGCCAATGTGAGGCAGGGATCAGACGGGCGTACGTACTACTTACTAGGTAGTGTACGAGTCCCGTCCCGGCAGATTAATAGTGTAAAGGGGGTGGGTGGGTTGGTGATGCGCTGTCAATATGTCAGTCAATATGACACTGGTTCGCAGATCCAGCTGGATCAAGGCGTCGAGCACGCGATGGAAGAAGGTATAGACGCAGAGACGACGCCAGGCAATGATGGAAGAATGAGAAAGGACAGAGAGGACGAGGAAGAGAGAGAAGGAAACAGTCTTTAGAGAGGAGGAAAAGGAGGATTTCGAGGGTTGAGCAAGACTGGACTAGACTGGACGGAAGAGAGACGAACAAGTGGGTTCGGTTCGATTGGAGGAACTAACTAATCCTGTACTATGCTATGTAGGTTAGGTACCTTTCCTACACTACTCTGTACACTACCTATCACTAGCAGCACCAACTGATACAAATCAGGCCTGCTGTTGCTCCAGTTCCAGCCGGGCTTTTCAGCTGAACACATCAAGGGGGAGGAGGTAGTCCAGCCAAGCATCTCGACCTCGTCGTGTTCCACTGCTTATCTAAGGATTGTTTGTTTGTTCCCCGCTTCATCATCGAAATAGGTACATACCTAGGTAGTATCAGTTGCCCCTTCCTGTGTGCCCCTTTGTTCGCTTACCAAGTCCCTTTAGACAATGGCATCCCAGCACAACTGAGCGGGCCAATTGACGATGGAGTTATGAGCAAGAGAAACATAAATGGATGGGCATTTCGACGGCCTGACGAAGCCGCCGGGCCAAACCAGGAATCCCACGCGAGATTCCCGCATGCCCGATCCGCCCCACCAGTTCCATGAATTCGTTCATTCATTCATTCAAAGGCGCCGCCCGCCCGTCCGTCCGTTCTTTTCTGCGTCACTCGGTAGTCAGCTCAAGCCTCATCCCCCATGCTGCCTGCCTGCCTGCCTGCCTCTTGTCCTCCAGAAATAGACATGTACCCGGGACAACCATGGCAAAGAAGTCGTCGACTTCCTCCATCAAGAGCGGCCGGCCTGACGGGCTGCTTTTGGAAATGTCTGGCGCTGCACTGAGCACCCATCTCTCGCTCTCTCTCTATTCGTCTACCCAGGGTACCTGCCATGCGGTTATATAGGCACAACAGTTGTCAATGTATATACACATATATCTCACACGTTGCAACATATATCGTCTTCCTCCATTCTCTGCATTTGGCTTCCGGCTTCTTTCTCCACCCCTCGTCGTGCGACGTTTTGATGCCCAGCAACCGTCTACGCCAATTCTCGCCGTCTCTTTGGCCATCCTGGAGGCGATTCCCGTTGGAAAACGCCAAGATCACACTTTCCAGCCCTGCAGCCATTTCCCAAATACCCTTTCCCGAGTCAAAGACGTTTGTCCGCTTGCCGCGCTTGGCTTGGATTCCCGAGCATGGACCCTGCCCCCCCGCCTCTTCCTTTTTCTTTCTTTCTCTCTTTTCTTCTCGACGTCCATTCCCAGCAGGCTGGCCCGGTGGGTGCACTTGAGCCATGTGGGCAAACAAAAAAAAAAAGCTTGGGCAACTAATTTTCTTGTTGCAGTGCATGCAGCATCACCACCACTGGATTGAAGGGCTCATTGATCGCGCCTTTTGACAGGATATCAATCGCTCGTGCAACACACGTCGCCATGCCATCTCCTCGATGTATGAGCTCGACCGCTCAGTCGGATGATGGCCTTCGGCTCTGCTTCTTGGAACTCAGATACTTCTTCTGCTTGAGTCGCCCCTCGTTAAACGACTTTGCTCTGTGCAAACACGTCAGTCAGCCTCTGACTTGGCGGCGCAGGCTTGTGCATGTCAACTCACATTTCGGCATGCTTCTTCTTCTTATCCGGGCTCGTCTCGCCGGGGACGGTCTCCTGGTATATCTTGTTGACTTCGTCAATGAGCTTTTGGTGATTCTCTTCCACATTGGCCTCTCTGTGCCGGTGCGTCTGGGCCTGCAACGTCAGAGAATCCGACCTGGCCGTGTAATACTTGGACCCTCTAATGCTCCGATGCAGCAGTTTCGGCAGGATGGGCAGAAGGTCCTTCACAGGCCACACGGTGATGGCTTTACTTTCGGTCCTAAGGAGAGGTTGGTTAGCAGCAAGCTAGCTAGCTCACTTGATAGCCGGCCGGAACCTACTTGTTGACGTGCTGTCCACCCGGGCCGCTTGAGCGCGCGTAGGTTGTCTGGCCCTTGGGAAGCTGGCTGCCATCGAAAGTCTTGTGCCACGACCTCGCCCTCTCGAGCTCTTCGGGGTCGAAATCGGACTCGAACGCTTGGTATCTCGCCCAGCGAACAGGCTGCAGGGCCCGTAAGAGAGGGTTTTTCAGGGTTGGACGTAGGGCTTGTAGGAAGCCTGTGGCCGGCTTCATCGGCATCGTACAGAGCCGAAGTAGGTATCAACCCGGTGTTGACAGCTTGAAGGTTTGGACTAGGCCGGCTCTGACAGAGGTGAAACTTGGCTCAAGAGTGTTTATTGTAAAATCATCGGGGGTGTTGGTCGTTGGAAAAGGACCGGTACAATGAGCGGCGTCCTTCATATCGCTGCTATGCTCAGACTCAGACAGACTGCTCTGCTCTAACTCTGCCTGCTCATGGACGAGCGAACGGAAGTGGAAGTGGAGCTTGCTTTCCCCGAAAAGGAAAGAAGCCGTGCCGATTCGTCGCTTACTTGTGTCTATTGACACAGTACGGATATCGGCTCTCAGGCGGTCCGTTGTACGTTCTGTAACTTTCTTCCCTTGCCACATACGGCTAGCGCTTGATGTGGAGCGCAAAACCGTTTTCCCGAGACCACATTGGTCGCAATGCGCACTCTCGCCAAGTACAGTAGGTAAGCAAGGTAAGGATAAACTTACTACTACCTACCTATGTATCCGTAGGCACTGCACACAGTCTCGGCCCCTTCCCTCAGTCTTGGGATCTTAGACTTTTTTCCTACCGCACACTTTCACGCGACACACCGACACTCCGCGCGCGCAACGACACCTCGCGCCCATGGCTTCGAGGCTCGACAAGTCTCCCATCTCATTCTGTCCAATCAATCATCTGCATAGCTCATGAGAATAAGCTCTGAGAAATTTCAGACCTGCCTTTACTTCTGAACCACCAAACTTTTTCTGCAGCTTCGCGAAGGCTCTTCTTCGCACTCGTCCGTCGTTCACTCCATCTATCGGAAAACCCCCCCGTGCGTGCCCGCGACAAACTACCTACTCTTTTCCTCTTCTTCTTTTTTTCCCCCCCCCCCCCCCCCCCCTCGTTTTAACTCTCTCTCTCTTTTTCTCTCTCGCGCGCGCCGCGCCTGCTGTTGTCTTCTGTCTTCCCACCCCACCTTCCTCCCACTTTCCTCCCGCGTCTCGTCTGGTTCGCAGCCCAGCCCAGCCCAATCACAACCAATCCAATCTTGCCTGCCTTTTCCCGCCTTCACCTTCGCCTTGCCCTTTTGCGCGCCGTCGTATGGCGACTCCCCCAGCTGCTGCTCAACTGAACTTGCAGAGAATAAACAAGGCGTCCGATTGCCTTGTCCACCAATCTCTCTCTCCCAGCCTGACATAAAGCCCAACTTCCGCCTTGCAGCTCGTCTCCCTCTTCAACAAGCAAGCAGTTTCTCTCTCCCTCTCTCTCCCCCCTCTCTGCCAAGCTTGCTTCTCTGTCTCTTTGCGCCAGCCTCGCCTTCGGCACCAGCAAGGCTCCAACCCATCGCCGCACCGCTCGCCTATCTATCGTCATCACCAAACGTGCGCTCCTCTCCAACAATTTGATGCCAGAGCCAGAAGGCACCCCCGAGTTCGAGGCAACTGCTGCCGACCTCTCGCCCCACTGTCCATCTCCCCTTCACTCCGCCGCTCCAGCTGTCGTGCCTGCTCTCCAGGACACTGCTGATATCCTTGATGCGATGTCTACGTCCGCCCAAACTAATGGAGTTGCCCACGGTGGCGTAGACGCTTTTGCACCCGCTCCCGTAGTCGCGTCTGCCCCGACCGACGACTCGTACGCCCTCGCCGACTTTGGCGATGCAGATGGCGACAACGACGGCGACGACGTCGACAGTCTGGACGATGCCTACGGAGAGGAAGAGGAGACAGACACGGACAAGGTGCAGGAACAACAGGTGGAACCAGACGCCGGCGAGGATGACTATCTCAAGATCTTCGACTCCCCTCCTCGGGATGCGGATGAGGATGGCGCTGATCAGGATGATGTATCAAAGGCACCAGAATCCATGCACTATTCCGCCGCTTCTGCTTCTCTGACAAGCCCTGCCCAAGCCGTCCCTCCGCCTGTCGCTGATTCCTCGTCGACCCGCGCTGCTACTGCTGCTGCAGACCAATCCACCAATCACGCGCCTTCCACGACAGCTACCGCCCACCCAGGAGCTGATTCGAGCGCGTCCAACCCGACTGCCAGCATCGCCGAGTCCAACGCGCGCAATGACAATGCCCCCGAGGATGATCACGCCGCTGACATCTCTCGTCTCGTCGCTGAGATGACCGGCCAGACGAGCGACTCCAGCGCCGGCCAAAGCCCTGCCGGCTCTACCCAGAACCATGAAGCCCAGTCATCTTCCAACTTGACCCCCTCCGCATCTGCTACTCTTCCTCCCAGACCTCCTATGCCCCAGCAGACGGCTTCCACGTTCCCTCCCGAAGAATATCGGGCCTTCCACCAGCAGAATGGCGCCACTCAGGCCCCCTCCAACATGATCGCCCCGCCCACGCCGGGACAGCCCTCTGCCTATGTCTCTGCGGGTGCTCCAGGTGCCCCTGGCACTACTACGTCCGACGCCTTTGCCAGCCTTCCTCCTCCTCCCGCGACCGGCCTGAATGCGGCTGTCCCGATCACCTCCATGACTGCGCCTCCGCACCCAAACCATGCCGGCCATGCAGCTAACCAGCCGGATGAGACTACTGACCGCCAGAAGCATTGGGAAACATTTGTCAACGACGAACGTCGCTACATGGCAGACGCCAAGTGGGATAGATTCCCAGATGGCTCACGCATCTTCATTGGTTCGCGCTCTCTCTCATCAGGCAGACCTGACGGCGCCATTGACTTCTTTTCAGGCAATTTGTCGAGCGAACGAGTCTCGAAACGCGATGTTTTTGACATCTTCCACAAGTACGGCCGCCTCGCCCAGATCTCGCTCAAGTCGGCCTACGGTTTCGTCCAGTACCACAACCTGGAGGACGCCCAGGCGGCCATGGACAACCTGCAGGGCATCGAGATCAAGGGTCGCAAGATTCGTAAGTGACATGGTATCGGAAACAACGGTCCAAAAGGGTGCTTGCTGACTGCGGACTTAGACCTAGAAATCTCGCGTGCTCAGAAGAAGAAGGACGGCAATGAACGCAACCGTTCACCAGAGCGCGGTGGTCGCGGGGGCCGGCAGTCCGGACGTCAAGAACGTCAGGATGGAGGCAATTCGCACCACGACAACCGCCGCAACCGTGACGACTACAGACCGGGGCGTTCCTCGCCTCCCAGACGCAACGGCGGCCAAGCCCGCGAAGACAGTCACGGCGGCCGCGATCGGTATCAACATGACGCCCATGACCGGTCGCGCGGCCGATCTCGTTCTCCCCACGGTTACGGCCGTCAGAAGGACGCCTACCGAAGACGTAGTCCCAGCCCCCCTTCCTTCAGCCGAGCTTCTGCGGCGGATGAGCGTCTTGACATTCCACGCCGGTACGGTAATCAAGTTCCCGATGTCCAGTTCCTGCTTCTCCAGGAGCTCAGCCGCGACTTCATCGCCTGGGTTGAGCGTGGCTTCACTGATCGAGGCTTGAAGGTGGATGTTATGTTCCTTCACCCAAGCTTCCCCCGTGAAGCAATCATCCAAAGACAGGTGATTGAGGGCGTCCACGCCATTGTGGACCTCGACATGCACGCGCAAAACATCGGCAAGATCCCGATCCGAGTCTTTGACCGCTCAGGAGGCGTCAGTGCCCGGTATGACGATTACCGTGACATCGACCCCCCTATCGCGGCAGAACTCGTCCTCCGAGCCAGGTCGCAGGCGGTTCCGGCAGCGGCGCCTTATCAAAATGCGCCGCCTCCTCCTCAGCCGCAGTACCAAGGATACGGGCAGCCGTACGGACAGGCTGTGCCGCCTCACGCGCCTACCTACCCCGGATCCCAAGGTCCTCCACGTGGCCCGCCTCCCGCTCAGCAGCCAGCCGTCAACCCAGCGGATCTCGCCAGCATGATGAGCGGCATCGATAATGCGACCCTTCAGCGGCTGCTGGCTAGCATGAGCTCCCAAGGCGCTGGCTCGGCCGCCGCGAACAGCGCCGCCGGAGTTGCAAACGCTCAGTTCCAGGCCCTCATGGGAGGTATGCAGATGGCACCGCCTGTGGCACAGACTCAGCCTGCCTCGTACGGGGGACAGTCTTATGCTCCCAATGGCCCGCCGCCGACAATTGGTCACCCCGCACCAGTCGGCACGGGTGATTCAGCCGCGCAGGTTGAGAACATCATGGCACAGCTTGCTAGATATCGACAGTAAGGTCCGCCGGATGAGGGAGGTGTCTATCCAAGGAAGGTGCTTGAAGAGGCTTGACGAAGACACGACGATGTGGGGAGGGTTCTTTGTATTTGCTACCCGGCGTTACGTGGACTGCGGGGGGAGTTTCTTGCATCAGCTGCACGAGGAAGAAGGTGGGCAAAATGGTGTTTTAGACTTTCGGAAGTGCTTTTATTTTAGCCTACTCGAGGCGGAATTTCGTCTCCCACGCATTCTACGTTGCGGGCTGATTACATGAATACTGGTGTACATGGACACTTTTCTCTCAGACCTCTTGCGCAAAAAAACAAGTGACCCGACAAACAACCCCTTTCGAAGATGTGGAGGGGGGCTTACAGCTTCTCGGCAGGCTTGTTGAGGAACGCCGTGCACTCGATCTCGACGTCGGTGCCCAGCGGAAGCTGGTACACGGCGACGCACGTGCGGGCCTGCCCTTGAGGTCAGCTTGCCTCTCGGGAACCCAGCCGAAGGGTCCCGCCAACAGGTGTAATTACGAGCGTGGAAGGGGGGGGGGGGGGGGCTGCTTTGAAAGGAAAGACTTACGGGCTTGGGATCAAAAGTGAAGAACTCGTCGTACGCCTCGTTCATGGTGGCGAAGTCGGCCATCTTGGTGATGTAGATGTTGACCTTGACGACGTTGCGCAGGCCGCTCCCCGAGGCTTCGAGGACGGCGGAGAGGTTCTTAAGGGCTTGGCGCTGGAAGGGCAACCGGAGTCGCGTCAGCATGGCAATGACACGATGTCCGAAGGGGGCGGAGTGCGGTGAAAGGGAGGGGGGGGGTGAATGAGAAGGTGAGGCCGTAAGGGTGAGTAGGCGGGACGGGAGAAGAAGACGCACAGTGCGG
The DNA here is from genome assembly GCA_030867225.1 of Colletotrichum caudatum. Taxonomy (NCBI): domain Eukaryota; kingdom Fungi; phylum Ascomycota; class Sordariomycetes; order Glomerellales; family Glomerellaceae; genus Colletotrichum; species Colletotrichum caudatum. The sequence continues at coordinate 28,843 of MU846262.1, forward strand.
TCCTTGACGGTGCCCTCGGCCTGCACCATGCCCGGTTTGTCGGGGAGGATGCCGATGTTGCCGGAGCAGTAGACCATGCCGTTGTACTTGACGGCCTGGGAGAATTGCGGGAGGGGCGCCGGGGCGTTTGTGGTGAGGACCTTTTCGATACCGGTCATTATTGCGGTTTTTATTTTCTCTCTCTCTTTTTCTTTTTTTTTTCTTTTTTTTCTATCGAGAAGTGTTTGTTTTCTGGTGAATCAATTGGGGTATCTGGAGGGGTCGGAGGCGGAATTGTATCATATGGGCGGCTTAGAAGGTGGAAGATTGGTACGAAGAGAGGTGGTTTTGGGTTGATATGAGAGCGCTGCGCATTGAAGATGATAAATCAATGAGAGGACGATAGGCACCGGCGCGGGGTCGGAGGGCGTGTGGAGACTGCGCCGCCGGCGGGATGTTGGGGGGGGTTAATCGGGGATTAGGTGCCTCCCTATGTCAGCGAAGGGCGCGAAAGGCCACGGTTCTTCTATTCGACCAGTCGGATGGGTGTACGGCTTGGAGTTCCTGTGTTTGATAATTGAGGAACCTTGTCCCTCAATGTTCCGTTGCCCGCAGGGGGAAGAGGCTCGGGTTCGGGAACTGAACGTCATTCTATGCTCTTCTTCTTCTGCTGCTGCTGCTGTTCCGTCGGGAGGTCATCGTGATACCTACCGACGGAAAGTGTCGTCTCCACTTTAGCGGGGATCACCTTTACCGCGGAGCCGGGACATGGCCGAGTGGCTTGGCCGGCCGAAGCCGGCGTCCACACCGACCTCTGCGACGTCGTCCTTGACGGGGAGCACCATCTCTTTTTCGGTCGTCAAGTGACCTTGAATAAGGCATGTCTTTGCCTAACGGCGGGGCGCTCTGATCGTCAAGAACCGACTGTAAGTCTGGTATGTTTTTGAGAAGCTGGTACAATGCGTATGCGTGATCAAGAGAAGTTCATTTGCGTAGGCCGCCGTAACAGCAGCGGCGTCCGGCTGCCACTCTTTGGCCTTGTGGGAGTCGGCGTAGTGGCAAATGCCCCGGATGACCAAGCACGGGAAGTTGTCCATCAGCCTGGCTGCCTCCATTCCGAAGCAGAGCACGTTGAGCTCGTCAGCAATACGGTCTCTAGTTTTGCCGTGCTTCATGACCTGATTTTCCGAGGCGATGGCGCCGTAGTGAACTCTAGGGTTGTTGCCGGGCCGCGCTCCTCTCTTCACAAGCCGAGATGGGTCACAGTAGGTGCAACTACGCCCTTGATGCTCGTAATCGGTCTCGAAAAGGCGATCGTGTTCGACTCCCGGATAGGCGATTCTGAGGTTCTGCTCCTTCAATCCCCCGAGAATGGCAGGAATCTGGCTGGGTCGAGATTCATGGTGTGCTTTTAGCACAGCGACTGCTGTGGGAAGCTCTTGCAGCGGCTTGTTCAACTTGCCTGTCTGTTTGAAAAGACCTCCCTTCTCAGTCTTGCCGGAATTGTATGGCTCTACGCCGGTAGATGTTGCTGTGGGGTGGCTGACCACGATGTCACCACGCCTCACATGGTTTCGGGCTGGAGCACCGCCGCCAATTCCGACCATCTGTCGAATGAGTTATAGAAGGGAATGTCCGTTCTATGTGCGATGCCACTACTGCTGCATTGACTGAGCCATGGGACGACATGCAGGGGGCGATGGCGACATTATGCAAGCCTATTCTACCGAGGCTATAGCTACTGGTGTCATCCTCGTGGACGAGGGTGCATTCGTGTTTGATATGAAGCATAGCCACGGCAGCAGCCTGTTCGACTGGGAGAGCACAGATCCAACCGACGGCGTATGCGTCGCGTGTCAACTCAGCGAGAGCTTCCTTCTCTCCCCGACTGGGAGCTTGCTTGAGATCACTAGCATCCAATTTTGTTCGCTTCGGGGAGACGTCACGTTGATCATCGGCATCCTGCGCGTTGTTGCGGGTCCTTTTGTTGGTTCCCATGTTGGGAGGACACAGGAGAACTTGGTTGCGTGAAATGACTTTGATGACGTTGATATTGTTGGAAAATTTGGGCTTTTGTGCTGTGTTCGGCGCCTCCTCTTCCGGATATCGAATATCTTACCAAATATGGAGAATGATCCGGTACATGGTCTGGCCCTTTCGTATCGTTCTTTCTTCACAACTGTCAGATATTCAGTGCGAGAGACCCCATGGAACCAACAATGAACAAGAACAGGTAGGTCCGGACTCCTAACAGTAGGCAGGGATATCATTGGACTTGCCATCGCTTTGTCACATTGAAGAAATTGTTGGCCTAACCAGTAGCCGAAACTCCTACGACAAGCCAGAAGCGACCAAAAGATAGAGAGTGTCTTGTTTCTATCTGTTGACCTTAATCTAGAACTAACTCAAACGCCCGTCGGCCCAAAAATCCATCTCCCCCTTCATTATCTTGCCGTGGCACAGCAAGTCAGCCTGTTTCATGACTTTCTCTTCTGCATTTGAGGATAGATGACTTCAAAGGCTGCACTCCGTCCGTTACCAATTTCGAGTTTTGTATTCTAAGCAGCGCTTGAGAGAATTAAGAACTCCAGAGAGAGAAAGTGGCGGCAGTACCACAGAACGGCCGTTGCAGCCGTGATGGGCACCGCCACTGCCCAGTAGAGCCAGAACTGGTCTGAAACCTGCCATGATCCCGACTCGGAATCGAAATCAAAGAAGGACGTGCTGAAGACGGCGGACACGAAAGTCGCCGGCAAGAACAGTAGCGTAAGGAAAGCGACGGTTTTCATGGCCTCGCTATCTCGCTGTGTCGCACGACCAATTTGCACTGAGATGCGCGAGTCGAACTCGGCTCTCATGTTGTAGGCGAGGGAGATCTCGTTGAAATGCCGGGCCCTGTTGGAAGCCGAACGCTCCTGGAGACTGTTGAGCATCTCCTCGAAGAATTGCAGCCGCTGGTGGGTGTGATGCCAGGCCTTGCCCCAAGCCGCTTTCTGCTGCGCACCGCCCCCCAACCCGGCTTTGAGACTTTCGTGCTGTGTCAAGATCTTCCTGGCAGCCGTGACGGCCAAGTCCAGGGTTTCCGAGACATGGATGGCGTGCCTCGCGGTCTCATGCAAATAGCGGTGGCTCGTTTCTGATTTCAGCATCAACTCGTCCGATGGCATCAACCCGGCGAGCACCCCGCTCCTGTCCTTCTCCACACTTCTGACCGTGTCGCGGACCGCCCAAACAGCGGCGTCTTGCATAGTGACGACTTTCTCCAGGAGCCGGATGTACATCCAGTACGGATCGATGAAGTAGTTTGGGTCTGGTATAGTGAACAGGGGGTCGAGCTCATCCTTGGGCACCCGCGTCAAGCAGCTCGCCGCCGGCTTGCGAAGATCAAAGAGGATGAGAATAGTCTGCTCCCGCGATGGAAGCCAGCGCGTAAATACGTTGAGCTTGAACCATTCGTACCCTTCGTGCTCTCTATTGGTAAGCTTGACCGGGAAGCGCGCCCATGTATCTGTCTCGGTGTAAGTAGAGGATGCTATTGTCGGACTGGACCTTGGGCGACGTACCCAATGCGGCCGTCTTGCCTTCGTCGTCTATGGTGGTCTGGTAGCCGAAATAACCGTTTGAGTCTCTGCAGTATCTTTTCCACCAGAGATCTGGGATGGCGAATGTTTCCGCAAAGTGATGTCTGCAGACTGGGCACTCACGGATCTTCTGGGCCTTGGCCTCACTGTGATAAGGTTAGTACCAGTTTAGGCCATATAGTGATGTCCCTGCGACCTACATGATGCACACGTTAAAGTCACTGGTTGGTAAAAGACGTCGGTTTTCGTCGACGGCGGCGCTCGTGGTTATTTCCCATTCGTTTCCATCACCTGCTGTGGTTGTCAGCGTAGCCGATGGCAGGTGTTGGTGCTAACACACCTTTCTTCCAGTAACGGAAGACGAGATCGGCACATGCAGGCTTGGAACATGGATTTTGGTCCATCGCAACAGAGTTCAATGAAGACGACGGCGACGAACTCGTTCGGTGCTCCACTGCACCGAAGGGTTCATGAAATAGAGGGGAGTATTATGGACTCCGTCTCGGAATTCGGATTGCAGCCGCATTTTGACCGACTCCGCCTTCTAGGTAGGCAGCGTCGGCTGGCTACACGATCAGGCTGCAGGGAGGGCAACCAATCCAATCATGTCGTAGATCCAGCTGTGATGCAGCAAGGCGGATTCCGAACCCCTCACGGCCACACCCCAGGGGCGAACAGGCTGATAGTCGTGTGTGTGTCTCGAGAGCCAACAATTAACCACCGGTACCCAAGTTTTGCATCCAGGCCTGGAGATGAGCCTCAGCGAGAATAGCCACTCGAGAGAGAAAGCGAACGATTCAAAAGGTGCGGCTCCTTGGAGTCTCCAGTGGGCAAACGAGGCGCACAGATGCATTTGCCCGGTGATGAGGCGGGCGACAACATCGAGACATTGTCATCTCTGCCCTCTAGAGAAAAGAAGGAAATCATATTCAGGTCAAAAACGTTGTCGGGGCTCATCCCTAGGTAGAACCGCCAGCCCTCCCCACCGTTAGGGACCACCTGGTACGGATACAGTATCCGTACTGAGGTGGAAAGGTACATAGATAGGCACGTACCTCTTGGGAACGCCCACCGAAAAAGGTAGTTCAGGGGTCATCTCCACCAAAAACCAACTCCATGGTCTTGGGCCAATTAGAAACAGGATTACCAAGCAGTTCCTGGCGGCCGGCAATTGCGGCAGCTGGAACACGAGCTTTAGAGTTCTAGACAAAGCTTAGACAAGTTCGTAGGTAGCAGGCAAGCGGTTGACAAAAAAAGCCGCACTCACAAATTACAGTGGTTAACTTAAGTACCGATACGCTATAACTTGGGGCATATAGGTAGTCTTTGGTTACCTATGTCCCTAACATATTGTAGATCCCTAAGGTACAGCTCACCTTGCATCAACTTTACTGAGTGCGGCTTTTTTTGTCAACCGCTTGGCAGGTAATTGTACGGCCCCTTTTTGGTATTTTCACAGGCCATTAGCCACCACCGCCATAACACATAAAAATAGCATATCCTACAACGTGAACACATCTAACTAACCTGTATCCTAACCTAAATCCTGACCATCTAAAACACTAACCCTATACATATTCTATAAATATATATGCTTCTATAGATGCTTAGGGTTAGTAGTTAGGATGGCTAAATTTCAGGTTAGGATTTAGGTTAGGTGGGTTAGCAAACGGAACGGGATATAGTATTTCCATAAGACTAACCCAGATAGGCTTGCGACTAACTACGACAGGCTTAGAAGGCCGTTAAAAACCCAAGAAGGGGCTGTCAAATTACCTACTACCAGTTCGTAGATGGTGACCTTTCGCCGGACCCCATCCTTATTATCCATCCCTTCCCAGCGGCGCCCGAACCCTGCGGGCCGCTGCAGACCATCTGTTTGCAGGCTGATCTTGTTTGCTTTCGTTTGCTTCCGTATTATAGTGCCGAGCTCCTTTCGTAACCTATCTCCATTCTGCATCTCCCCTCATTGTCCCAGAGATCGACAGCCATGGGTTGGCCCTACCGCTTCATAGATCTCTCAGCTGAAGAGATCCGGCTTCGCAGACAAACACTAGACCGCTATGGAAGCTATGCTCATTACTCGGCTCTGGCACCAATCATCCTGGTCTTGCTCCTTCGCCTTGGATCCTATCTCCGTCGGCGCTGGCAGCCGAGTGCCGCCTACGATGCTGTCCCCATCTCGCCTGCCCTGAAAGAAAGGAGACGGAGCTGGAGCAGCAACCTGGACGCCAAAATCCGGAAGGGCAGGTGGTGGCTGGACGATGATGTCTATTTCATGGGCCAGCACTGGGGGCAGAAGGACCAGTGGGTCTTTGGTTTGGCTTGGGCCTCATGGTTGCTTGTTCTGAGTGTGTTGGAGACGGGTGATGGTGAGTTGCCTTGTGAATCCCCTCAATTGCGTATCCACACGGCGGGCATTCCGGCATGTGTCCCAGCTGGTCGCTCAATGAGTCGCCGAGCTGTACTGGATGAGATGATTGCACACTCGGGGTGCCCAATTGAACCGTTTCTGATCGAATCCAGACTACCTCCATATCACCAAGCGTTTCGGCATCATCGCCGCTTCCCAGATCCCATACCAGTATCTCCTGGCATTGAAGCGCTTCAGCCCCATCGCCAAGGTTTTCGGCACTTCCCACGAGGAGCTGAATAAGTGGCACCGCGTCCTCTCCCGCGTGACACTCTCCCTTCTCGTGCTGCACGCCATCTTCTACCTGAACTTTTTCGTTGCAAAGGGCATCGTCCAGAAGCGCCTCTTCGCGCCCATCGTCTTCGCCGGAGTCGTCGCCTTTGCAACCATGAACATGATGACCTCGACTGCCGTCGCCGCAGTCCGTAGGTACTCCTACCGAGTCTTCTTTGTGGCTCATCTTGTAGGCGCCTTGGCCATCCCGCCGCTCGTCTTCTTCCATGCCGGGTCGGCCCGTCTCTTCATGGCCAAGGCCCTCGTCGTCTTCTTGATCGATATCACTGTCCGCCGTCTCCGCACCATCACGGCACCCTCTAAGCTTGAGACCGTCCCCGGAACGAACTTGGTCAAGATTTCGGCCTCCATTCCTCAGGACAAGGTCAATGCTTTCCGCGCCCGCCCGGGCTCCCACATCTATCTCAGCGTCCCTTCCGCGGCGCGGCCCGGCGCCGGTCCTGTATCCTCAAAGGCGATGCTGTTCGAGTTCCTCTTCAACCCCTTCACCGTGGCTTCCGTCGACGAAGAGACCGGGAACCTCACCCTGGTAGCCCGCGAACTCGACGGGCCCTTGACCAAACATCTCGGCCGCTTCGCCAACGCGGGCACCGGTACCCACGACGGCAAAGTTCCGCTGTGCATTGAGGGCCCTTACGGCGCCGCATCCCTTCACTTTGACAAGCTCGTCAGCTCCTCCGTCGACCGCGTTCTGCTCGTAGCCGGCGGGGTAGGCGCGACCTTCACCATCCCCATCTACCAGGCCATCCTCCAGGACAACCCCAACACCAAGGTTGACCTCGTCTGGTCTGTCCGCAGTGCGAGCGACGTGACCTGGGCCATGGCCGCTAACAAGTCCGCCAAGAGCGTCCTCGATGGCCCCAGCGTGCAAATTTACTACACTGGCGATGCCCTCAACTCGGACGCTACGGGTCCTATGGCCGGCCTCCCCATCGAGACGAGCTCTGCGGGTGGGATGGAGATGAACGCCATTTCACCGTCCGGCTCCAGAGGAAACCGCCTTACGAGCGAGCAACACCGCAAACGCCCGGACCTGCGCAAGATCGTCGACGATGTTTTCAAGAAGGGCGCCGAGGAGAGGATCGCGGTGCTCGTGTGCGGGCCTTCCGCGATGGGGCGGGAGGTGCGCGAGTACGTCGGCGCGTGGGTCATGAGGGGCCGCGACGTGTTGTGGCACAACGAGGGCTTTGGGTTGTAAAGCGGTTGTGTCCGTGCGGATCTGATCTGGGGTTCTCCCCCAAAATTATAACTGAGGAAAATCTGAGGCTGCTGTTTCGCTTGGAGGATTTGTCTGCTCTTTTTTTTTTGGGGGGGGGGGGGGGGGTGGATGTGAAGGGGAAAAAACACTGATAGAAAAAGATGGCCTTTTTGTGGATTGTTGCTTGTTGTATCATGGTGTTATCTGTTTAGATGAACGGTTTCACAAAATTGACCAGGAGACGAACTACCAGAGAGACACTTTTTCCTCAATCACCAAAAAAATCCGCTACTAGGATGAAGGGCCTCCCAAACGCCAAAATCGTAACTCAATGCTCATCCATCATATCGCACATTTCGTTTCCTTCCACCGTGCAGCGGAGCTCTAGTCGGCTCGCTTCTTCGAGTTACCAGTGTCACCCGTATCGATATCCTTCCCTTTGACTCCGCCAATGTCACCGTCAGCACCGTCCTCGTCCCAATCGTCCACCTGATTCTCGTCCCAGTTGTCTACTTCCTGCTCAAGCGACCTTCCGCCGGTATCAGCCCCACTGGCACCGTCTCTCGCACCGCTCGACTCGACAACCCCCGTCTCGTGTCCCTCGCCGAGTTCCACGTCCGCATCGTCTTCGCCAGGAACGGCCTGGTACATCTTGGTACGGCGCTTGCGCTCGAGCATGCGCTTGTGGTACCACGAGCAGAGCCCCAGGCCGGCGAGCGAGCCGATGACGTTGGCGACGATGTCGTAGAAGTCGAACTCGCGGCCGTTGGGGAGGAAGCCCTGCAAGAACTCGGAGCCAACGCCGAGGACGAAGGTGCAGACGGTGAGCGTGAGGTTGAGGGTGCGGCGGCGGTTGGTGTCGAGGATCCAGTAGAAGACAACCGTGAGGAGGAAGAAGGTGCCGAAGTGGAGGACTTTGTCGTTTACATATTGGCCGAGTTGAAGGGAGGTCAGGCCGGCGTAGCCCGCGATGAGGAGGAGGGCGAAGAAGACACCTGGGAGGGCGAGAGGTTAGCGAGGACTAGCGGTTCATGCATCCCAAGAAGCTGTTCGGGGAGCTGGGACTGGAGCTCTATGCCTTGACCCGGATGTGCGAGAGATCGATGGGTGATCCAGATCTAGATCCAAGCCACTCGAAGCTTTTCACGCACCTGCAAAGGGCAAGCGTATCCGCATTTTGAAGGGTCCTGCAGCTCTTGCAGAAGATGGGGGTACGATTGGTAGGTTCGGAGTGCTGTAGCGCCGGAGCTACTCTTGTAGTCTCGGAGAATTTGGATGCAGTGATTGGGTTCGGACAGCTTGGCTAAAAAGCTGGCATGATGGGTAAGAGGCCAGATGCGTGTTTGCTCGAGATGGAGCCAGAAAGGACCGGGGTTGTTGAGTAATGGGGTCGTCACAGACGAGGGTGTAGGCGAGGCGTTTGTCTAGCTGGCCGAAGCTCCCAGACAACGGAACCTTTCTTGTGCTTGCGAATGGAGTTGCTCAGCCCACTGACGAAAGAGATGCGCGGCGGTGGCGCCCGACCCCAGGCCGGCGAGGGAAGGCAGGGGTGGCCCCCCGAGGATTTTGGGGGGAGGGGGGGGG
>MU846262.1:37901-53230 GCA_030867225.1 Colletotrichum caudatum
GGGGGGGGGGGGGGGGGGGGGGGGGGGGGCGTGCCTTAAGCTGGATAGCAGGACTGGTCGGGTTCGAGGGGGCCCGGGCGGAGGATCCCGTGGGCCGCTGAGGGGGGCCTTGAGGCGCGCGATGTGCAATATCTGGGGGAGGAAACGCGATGCGCGCGCGGATGCGGCTATGGGCGTGTGGTCACGGTGAGAGGAGTGTTGATGAGGGTATGGTTATCAGTTTGAGATCTCGGGTGGCTGTTGCATTGGTATCTGCTGAAAATTGTCGATAGGATCACGAACTATCATCTCAATATGCAACACTATCCCAATATGTATCTATGTGTAGCATACCAGGACTTCCTGATACAAACCTAGAGGTTCTGACCGCAGTGTGCTGTGCTGGCCTCGGCCTGCGTGGCCCCCGTTGCGCGCTGCGACTGGTTGGCTGGGATCGTCACGTGACGGAGCCACACGCGATTAGATCGCTGTATTCCCCCCAGGGGGGGATTACGGTGGCCTGGCCGCTCGCGCGGTCATCGGCACTGGATGTTCCTGTACCTGCATCCCGCGACCGCGATACCCATCATCACCCCAGTGCACCTGATTTCTGGGTCTGAAAAATAGGTGTACCGGTGTATTGACTCCTTGGAAGTCTTTTCTGCCAGTTTTCGGTGCTTTATAGGGTGCGTGGAGTGTCTGGTGCGGCGCACTTCGTTGCTTCTCAAAGTCCAGTGTACTGCTCCCAGCGGCCTATTCGCCGTCTTCAGGCAAGGGAAAAGTTCCATCGCGTACACTGGTACGAGCCTCTCCGAATCCTCAACCTCACCTCTTGGAACCACGCATAAACCCCCCTATCCCAATCCATCAATACACAACAACCACAACCACTCGCGCCTCCAAAGCTTGTCCGTCATCTCTATCGATGTCGCTCTTTCTACTGATGCGCTCGTAACGACCCTTTGCCGCCCGGACTCGGTCCCTGACGAGCGCAGTTCCTTGCGCATGGCGACACGACGCCCGCTTGTCGCTATCATCAATCCGGGCACAAAATGTCCCTCCCCAATGGCCAACACGCATGGCAGCCGCCGTCCCTCCATCATCAACCCTCCAGCCGCCTGTTCCATCAACTTGACGATGGTCCTACGCGAAACGGAACCCCCGTCGACCACACGATGGCGTTGATGCCTGAGGCACCGCCTGATATTGAAGATGAGCGACGACGCGCCTTGTTCAAGGACCTCTATCACAAGAGTGAGGCAAAGATCGCGTTGCTATTCGCAGATGATGGATCATACAACTATTCCGCCATCGATGCGCTGCGCCGCCCCTCCGCACCCTCCCCCTCAATCTTACCCCCTACCACCGACCATGCGCCGATCCAGGAGCCTCCATTGAAGAAGGCCAAGAGGGTCATCGACGAAGACGACTACGGCGATGACGACGATGAAGATGAAGAAGACACGACATCCGCCGAGCCCGGAAAGTCTGCCAGCGGTACCGCGGCCGCTGGCGCAGGCTCCCTCCTCTCCCCCTCCAAGTCCGGCAGTTCGCCCGTGCACTCCGTCAGCTCGCCCGGCAAACAGCTTGAGAAACTCAAGCAAGCCGACGGATCCCAGGACCTGGCAAAGACAAGCGAGGATGCGCGCAAACAGCTCGAGGAGGCGCGCAACGCGACCGAAGAGGCGGCGCGGCGGAGCTTTCATACCATATTCTACACACTCGAGAACGACCGGACAGCTATGCTCGAGCAGCAGCAGCTGGAAGAGTCGGAGAAGCAGTTGCAGGCCGAAATGGAAAACAACAATAATAACGCCGCCCACGGTGCCCAACCCGAAAACCACGGATCGCTTAGCAGCGCCAACCTCGGCGCGTCGAGCCTCACCCTCAAGCATTTGATTGCGAGGATCGACATGAAGCGTGACCAGGTTCGCGCCTCGGATGCCGAGCTGCGTTCGCTCATGAATGAAGTGCGAAAGAACCGAAGCAAATGGGCCAGCGAGGAAAATGTCAACCAGGAAGAGCTGTACGAGGCTCTCGAGAAAGTTCTCACGGAATTGAAGGCACATACGGAATACTCGACACCCTTCTTGCAAAGAGTCAACAAGCGCGACGCGCCTGACTACTATAACCGTAAGTTGTCTCCAGGCAGACGAGTTGGATCCCGATTGGCTAATAATCTTCGGCACAATGCAGTCATCAAGCAGCCTATGGATATGGGGTCCATGACGAAGAAACTCAAATCCCTCACCTACAAATCCAAGGCGGAATTCGTCACCGACCTAAACCTGATATGGGACAACTGCCTGCGGTACAACCAAGATATGGGCCACCCTCTCCGGAGGATGGCCAATGGCATGCGCAAGGAAGCCGAGAAGCTTATCCCCCTCATTCCGGACCTCGTCATTCGCCCGCGAGCCGAAGTCGAGGCCGAAGAACGGCGTAAACAGAATGGCGGTGAGGAGGATGGCGGCGACGACTCGGATGACGAGCCAATCATGTCGTCTCGCGGCCGTACCGCTGGAACCAAGGGTGCCAAGTCTCGGAAACAACCCGCGGATCAGAAGGAGGGCACCCCAGGCGTCGACCAGAAGCCGGTCCTGCATCTCAACGGTATCTTGGCCAAGGGTCGAGAAGGCTCTGAGGCAGTTGACGGGAGCGGATTCGGCACTCCAATTGCGGGATCGGCTACCCCCGGTGGCCTTAACGGGCATTCTGGTATCGGGAGCAATGCAGACGCTATGGACATCGACGGGCCGACACTGAACGGCATGGCGTTGGGACAAGCTCTCAACGAGGCGGTAGAACAAGCCTATGAGGATGACGAGTACAAGATCTGGAAGCAAGTCACCAAGAAGGACCGAGCGCTGATCGCCAAGGAACGCCATATGATGTTCAAGGACAACAAGCTCAACACCGATGCACCCGCCCTGCTCAGGAATAAGGCCGGAATCCGGTGGTACTTGAGAGGACAAAAGGAGGCCGAAAGCCTTGGCGTGATTGGCCATTCTCAAGCCGATTCCTCTGCTGTTGCGGCGAAGGAGGCTACCAAGCCAGCCGAGACCCTCGCGGAAGGCATGGAGGGAGAAGAGGAAAAGAACGTGCCCGCATATTACGAGCCTCTGACCATGATCCCGGACATTCAGCCGAAGCTCCAGTGGGTCGAGGACGGCGAGGGTCAAGTCATTAACCAGCACGAGGAATATCTTCAAATGATTCCCGAAGGCCACTTCACTGCGCCCAAGAGTAAGCTGACCAGCAAGATCGACAACAACATCCGGCAAATCCAGGAGACCAGGAAACTATCGAGCAAGATCGGCGTGATCAAGCAGATGCAGATCCAGACTCAGGTATGCACGCCGTTGCCAAGGAGCAACCAAACCATCTAACGCGTCTTCTAGGTTTACAACAACCAGTTTCCCAAGTCCAACTACGAGGCTTTCATCGAGCAGGATGCCGAGCCCTCTTTCATCGCCGATGCTGGGCCTGTCATTGCACCAGAGACTTGCCGCAGCGCTTTGCAGCGTTCCGTTGCCAAGATCCTTTACCACACCGGTTTTGAGGAACTTCAGCCGTCGGCCATTGACACCCTGACCAGCATCGCGTCCGACTATTTTGAAAAGGTCATCAAGACATTCAACATCTATCGCGAAGCCGAGAAGGTCGAGGCTGCTAATCCCCGCATCGAAGGAGGCGCCCGATTCCAGCCGCGTTTCACCCCAGAAGAGGTCATCCTGCACACACTAGACGAGAACGGTTGCGACTTGTTGAGTCTGGAATCCTACGCCAAGGACGAAACCGACCGCCTAAGTTCGAAGCTCAGCGGCATCCATGAGCGTATGAAGTTCCACCTTACTGAGCTTCTTCGCCCTGCTCTTACCCAGGAGGCCGGGCAAGATGGTGTCGGCGCCTTCAAGGATGGCAGCGAGCAATTCGTCAGCGGTGACTTCGCAGAGGATCTTGGAGAAGACTTTTTCGGCTTCAAGGCTCTCGGCCTGGACAAGGAGATGGGTCTGGATATGCTTTCAGTCCCTCTTCATTTGCTCCAGTCTCGTGTCCGCAGCCAATTCCAGATGCAGACCCAGACCGTTGGCGCCGAAGTCACCGACCTCTTCGACTCTCTGCCGCCTGTTGAGCCTCTCACGAAGGACAACATTCACGACCAAATTGGTCTGGTCAAGAATTTCTTCCTTGCCAAGCTCCACGCTAATGGTGATGCCCCCCTGGTCGAGGATGAAGAGCTTCCTGTCAAGCAACGGCGTCCCAGACCTCGTCTTGGTGCGTCCGGAAAGATCGTCTCACCGCAGAAGCGGCCGCCCAAAGAGCAGATCGCGCTCGCCAAGAAGAAAAAGAAGATGGAGCTGGCGGCACAGGCTGGCGACAAGGGTGTCAATGCTTCTCCGGAGAAGAAGGGCGAGATGACACCGGCGAAGAAGGCAAAGCACGCTCACATTAATGGCGGGGTCAACCCGTCAGCGATTGCATTGCCCCCAAGCATGGAGCGGCACGAGAGCGTGCAGAGTCAGGGCAACGCTAGCCAGACCGACAAGGACGAGCCTATGGGCATGATGAGCCCAGAGAGTATCGAGAGATGATGAACGCAGAGTCCATGGCACCTGCATCCCCGCTTACATACTCCTACCGCACACATGTCGTTCGGAGGCCCAGCCGGCGATGCTGTGGCTTGAGGAATAGGTATTGCTGTAACGGTCAGGAGTTACCCGCCGTTCGCTAGCCTCCTCAAGGATGCCCCGCACGAACCTATACTGCGGGTTTCATTACTTTGCAGTCATCTACATTGCTTTCATCACTTTGTATTCAAATCACCCCAAACGTCTACCTGTTATCATACACCACTTTGATATACATTTTCTACCCTTTTTCATTTTCGCACACTCCCCGGCGTTGAGGTTGGATCATCATTTGGTCTCAGGCAAGGGAAAGACGGCATGTCGTGCAGACCGAGTCAGACATTCCGACATGGCCTTTACTAAGGAGATTGGGATACCCAAAGGCCATTGACTGGCGGTTAGTCAGGACGGGAAGGTCGGGCCTCCTTGAGAAAACGGGGAGCGTCTTATTTTTGTCATTTCAATGTTGGAGGAATGGGATCGAGCTTGTGTGAACCCATAGGCGTTACTGCGGGCTCGGTGTCTGGCCGTCGGCCCGTTCCATTGTCTTGTCCGAGATCCAGTCCTTCGGTGGTATTGCAGAGCGGAAGATCTCCGTCCCGGACTGAGGCGGAAAGGGTAAACTTTTTTCTTATTTGATCAATGCCGCTTCTGCTTTTTGACCTTTTTTTCTTCTTTATAATGCAACAACAGTGCGAACCGCCCTTAGTATGAATAGGCGAAGAAGTTTCAAGAATTTGGGGAAGGGGGGGGGTTGCCCTCGTTCATTTTTGCTGTTATCATCGCGGTACGGAACCAAGAAAGGGCCACGGGATCACGGCCAGGGTATGGGTGGACTTGTCATTCCCTACCCACTGCACCTTATACGGCGGCATGGTTATTTCGCTAGTTACGCTCCATGGCATGCGTCAAGGGTTCAGGTAGGAAGTGCGTGGTGTTTGTTTTTTCCCCCTTTTGTATTCACTGACGATGGAATGCGTTTGGAGATCGATGTTGATAGACGACGCGTGTTGTGTTTGTAGGCCTTTTCGAGGCAGTGTCAATTCAAGATGAGAAATCCGAACGAGCTATGGCGGCCCTGGTGATGTTTTGGTGAGTTGATACCATGAAAACTGTGACCGTGTGTGAAGATGAAGAAATGGAGGGGTGAGGCTAACGGCTAGGCACATTGAAAGCCGAAGGTCATGATGGGTGGGTAGAGCAGCTTGCCCTTTTGTCGAATCCCGCAGTGCCAGAAGTATGTCTCTAGTCCGAGGGTGCTGATATGTGATCTGCCATGGCATAGACAGGAACAGGTGTGTGTGTTGACAGGTCAAGCTTCGCCGCACAAAGCAGGTTCGGCATTGACAAGCAGTAGCAGTGCCCGCTATTCTGCGAGATATTCTTCTCGCTCCCAACACGTGGCGAAGAGGCATGAACTCTTCGTTCCAGCTCAGACGGGTGATTGAAGATGTAATGTTTTTGCCCTTTGGGGCCATGCGTTGCGCAAAGTTCGTTTTTTTCTGGACACTTGGGTTATTTTTGTATCAACCAATACCACTCCCGCACCGAGCTCTCCCCTAAACTTTAGCAGCACCATTTCCTTCGAGTCCTTCCAGAACCCCTCATCGTTAGTTGTGCAGTACCCACTGTTTCGCTTGGATTACTGCCTGCAGTCAGCTAGGGCGGTTGATGCCCTCGATTGACCCGGCATCATTGAATCTCTTTGACATGCCATTGACAAGGTGTGAAGCCTACCCTTCTGAAACCACCTTGCTCCCGTAACGGCGTATTGAGATATTGGAGAGATTCGAAAATGAGGATTCAAAGATGACGAGGATACAGCCCTGTGTCCACACCCACAGAAGATCTTGTATGCCCGCAAGGATCGGGGCTTCTGTGTTTGGGGCGGTGTAGCTTTGCGTATTGAAGCCATCTCTGGTCTTGGTAGAGCACATCAGTTGACTGACACCATCTATATGAACAAGACACCTTACTGGTCTGCCGGCGTGAGAATGGGCAAAATTCAATCCTCGTTCCATTTACTAGATTGCTCTCTTTCACTTTTAGCAGAAGATGAGATGACTCTTGGACTGTCAGGCTTATGCCCTGAAATCTATGCCGGAGGCGAATGGTATCTTCATCGGACAATGTCAACTTTGGCATGGATCGTGGGAGCTGGCGCTTAATTTAGCGACATGAACTGCTGGTCTCATAGATATCCGTTCACTCATCTGAATCTGGTATTAAGGGCTGCTTCGTGGAAGCCGACGCTTCCATCTGCCCAGCATTACTGAAACCACCATCAACAGAACTTCCGGAATGTGATTTACCGAGCCGTTTTACCATTGCTGGAAGAGCAGAGTGAATATACAGTATATGCCATCCGATAGCCGTATGCCGACACGGGGTGCCTGCGCGCAAGTATGCGGTAGAGCTCGGATTCTGCTATTTGTTGCCAGATCGAGGGAAGGAGTGGGGGAAAAGATCTCGACCAGTCGATGTCAAGCAGGTATGTAGCGGATGCTATGGTCACAATGGCTTTGATACCGACCACCTAGCAAGTTAGTGCAGTACATATATCATAGGAAAAACATGCGTCAAGCTCGGGAGTCGATATCTTGACTAGGGTAACGTGAAATGAAAGAGTTAATGAAACAGGGCAATGTGTTTTGTGGGTAAAGTAATGTAGTTCGTATCGCAGTTGGACAGGTTCAAAGCGTGAAGAATGAGAACA
The DNA here is from genome assembly GCA_030867225.1 of Colletotrichum caudatum. NCBI lineage: Eukaryota > Fungi > Ascomycota > Sordariomycetes > Glomerellales > Glomerellaceae > Colletotrichum > Colletotrichum caudatum. The sequence goes on from MU846262.1 coordinate 45,228, forward strand.
CTGAATCGATGGGTGATGAGAGAGAGTTGGTTGTGTACATCATGGATTCAAAATCTCAAGTTCAGCGTCTGTGGAAACATCTCTTAGTCTGGTGAGAACATTGGACGGTTGAGGCTGCGGCAGGGCCAGGCTGCGCTGATCAGCTAAGGAACAGCTGTCGAAGAGGGGCGTGTTTAGGGTTTCGTCTTATATTCTTTGTCAGCATTATCCCTGGATATCTCTTATGACCACTCACTTCTTCAAGCTGTCGAGCGGTTATTTGTGAGAATCGTTGGTACTCTTGGCTGTGCGGAGGCCGTCGCGGTTAAAGGCAGTTCAAGATTTTTCGGCGGAGCTGGGTATATTCGGGTCTTTCAAACTTGGCCGATGTAATAGACTAAAACCTGTAGATACTAACTAAAGGTTTCTGGTGCATTTGAAAGTGGGCTTGCAAGACATGAGGAGGTCTAGACCTGAGAAGCTCAGATTCTATGGCGATATCAGATGCCGGTGAGAGACGGGGCTATAGCCACATGACGATGTAGTTTGCCTCGTTGTCGCCGAGGAAAGATAAGTATAATTCCGTAAGGGCCACTCCTTCCAAGTATTCGAGGCCTTGGTGTGTCAATCGGTGCAACAAATATTCCGGTACTTCGCGACCTGATGCACCCACCTGGGCAATGTTTTACGAGGGTTAGGCTCTTGAAGTCTGGACACAGAAGGTCGATCAGCCACTGACTGCCTGGTGCGGACGAATCCTTTTGAAACGTCCCGGATATTGGAGGCTAGGTGATTTTCTCTTGGAAGAAGTCCAACTTGTTGTCTTCCACACGGTGTCGCTTCGAGTGATTGTTTCGCGGCTCATGCAAACAACAGTGGTCTATGATATCGGCGAGGCGGTCCCGCCGCATGAGAGTCAGTTTGAGAACAAGGCTAAGTATTGAGCGTAGCCGACGCATCCTTGCATGTGGCAAGAGCTGATGGCCACGGCCTTGACATTGGGTTTCTGGTCCTTATGCCGCTTAGAGTGTCGGGTCGGAGGACGGAAGATAGACCCACAAAAGGAAGACTCGATGGCGTCCGGGCTTGGATCAGAATCGGCCCCACATACGGCGATGCGGCGCGTTCCAGCACCCGGTAGTGACCCGGGCTGCACGGACAAGAACGTCAGGGCAGCTAGGGCTTGAAAGGGTCATCCGGGGCATGTTACGCATCCGATCGCCAGACAGCCAATTACTGGCTTTATTCAAATTATCTTGGTACTATTCGCAGCAGACCATCGGACGATTTCGGTGCAGCTGGGCAATGCGTGTAGATTGCGGCCCGGATGCCAACGGTAGCCGCTCCTTGTGTGGACAGAAACGGGTATCTACTGGGAGGTGATGAACGACCATCAATCTCAATTGACTGCCAACTTAGCGGAATTCATCAATCGTTGCTATTCTATAGACCTCAGGGCGTGTCGCAATCTCAAAACGCCGACGCAACGCTGGGTTTCGCTGTGCGGGCTCATTTGACTGAGACAGGAGGGTCTCATTAAAAGGGGGTGGACACGTGTTCACACCAGACGTCGATAAGTGCACTGCGACGGAACAACAGATTTCGCGAGGTGAAACAAACAATCGACAGACCTGGAGAGAGTTTGCGGATTTAACTTTTGGGTTGAGTCAAGGCCGTCGGCACACACAAAGTGGGATTCGGCGGGTGCTCTGTACGATACATAGCTACGCGATTGGAAAAGAAAGGCGGCGGCTCGCGCAAGCACACAGAATGGACACCGTCTCGTCACCTTGGTCCGGGCTTATTTCAAGCGCGGGAAGAGGCGAAGGAGGTCCATCTATCCTAGGCATCCGTCCCTTGTTCCATTGTTCCGTACATAGCGACAGTTCGCATCTCAGGTATCGTGCGCTTGCAGGGCCGCCTGTGGAGCCCTGTGAGCCTGCCAGCCTCATGGGCGCGCGCCACAGAAGCTCAACTCAATAGGTACGATGCAGGTAGCTTAGTGGGGCGCAAGTATGGTCCGTGCACGGGAGCTGGGGCGGTGCAATTTCCAGGCTGCGAGAAATTCCATTAATGGACCGCAAGGGATCAAAGTTAGCAAACCAACAGGCCTTTGGGGAGATAGCAGCAAAGGGCACACGACAGAAGAGCGCCAGATATCTCCCTTGCGACAAACCTGCTCCTCCTCTATCCATCGCCTTGCCCACCCCATCGGCAGAATTGGTTTGTCGTCCCTCCGTCTTCAGCCACCAGAGAGGTATCCGTACTCCTCCTGGCTCTGACACATAACAACCAACAAGTACGCACGCACCTCAGGCCAATTTAGCCAGCGCAGCAGCTGCAGCTCCCTAGGGAGAGTGAGTAAGTGAAAGAGAAACAGCGAGAGAGACAGCAGCCGCCCCTCGACATCACGACCGATAATCCGCCGCTTCGCCCTACGACGTGTAAACGCGACCTTTGCCACAATTGTTGCTTTGCGCTCCATCGTCGCCTTTGAATCCCGTGACCGCTCGCGCAATCTGTCACAATCGTCGAGTGCCCGGCTGTCTGATCGGCGACGACCGCCTTACCCCCGAGCCCAAGTGTCTGCACCATCCCCGAACTACCACCAGCTTTACCTTCTTTCGTCCATTGAAGACATTTCCACGATACCTCCCCTGCATCCGAAACAATGTCAGCACCGGCAGGAGGCCTTACCAGACGCCGAGGAGGTGGAGGCGCCACGGCCGGCGATGGCGAGACCAGCAACGGCGCCAGCCGGACCAACTCCACGAGCAACTTCAGCAAGGACAGCGCCCCCGAGACGAGCTACGAGAGCGGCGAGAACGGCCACAAGATTGCTTTTGACCCCCGCGATATCAGCGAGAGCGCCGAGCGCAGCAAACAACCCAAGCTGACCTTGATGGAGGAGGTTCTGCTGCTCGGCCTCAAGGACAAGCAGGTACGCCCAAGACATCCAGCCCTACCTACATACACGGTTGCCACAATTGAAGCCAGGTCGCTAATTGACTTTGTTGCACTGCGCAGGGTTACCTATCTTTCTGGAACGACAACATCTCATATGCGCTCCGTGGATGCATTGTCATCGAGCTCGCTTTCCGTGGCCGCATCAGCATGCAGAAGGATGCCTCGAGAAGGCGTTTCCCCCTCGCAGACCGCGTCATCGAGGTCATTGACGAGACCCTGACGGGCGAGGTCCTTCTTGACGAGGCATTGAAGATGATGAAGCAGAGCGAGAAGATGAGCGTCAGCTCTTGGATCGACCTGATGAGCGGTAAACCCTCCTCCTCCCTCTTCTTTTTCTCCCTAGGACCGCCCCGCCATACTGTCCAGTTCGCGCCTCCGGAGCATCCGCTGACAACCGTACCCCACGACAGGAGAGACATGGAACTTGATGAAGATCGGGTACCAATTAAAACAGGTCCGTGAGCGTCTGGCCAAGGGCCTCGTCGACAAGGGCATTCTTCGCACAGAGAAGCGCAACTTCCTGCTTTTCGACATGGCTACCCACCCTGTCGCCGATGGAGGAGCCAAGGAGGAGATCCGTCGCCGCGTCCGTAACGTTCTGACCCAGCGTACTGTCGTACTTCCCGCTTCCCAGTTCTTGCCCGAAAACCTCGAGTTCCGCTACGTGCGCACCATCGCCATGGTTTGCGCCGCCTATGCTGCCAACGTGCTTGAGAATGCCCTCAGCACCCTCGGCCACGAGGCCCGCGAACGTGCCTTTGCCCAGACAGACGAGCTCCTCGCCGACTACAGCCAGTGGCCATTCGGGAAGAAGGCCACCGGCAACGGTATCGGCGCTAACCTGCCCCAAGCCATCGCAGAGGTATGTGCATCGAAAGTGCCCCTCCCCGCCCAATGTCCTATCTGACAAACCCCCGCAGGAAATCAGCAATGGGAAGGACAAGGAGCTGCAACTCGAAGTTGTCGCCGCCTGTCTGAGTGTCTTCACCCGCCTAGATTCACTCTTGTAGACACATTGACCTCCCTCCCCCCCCTCCAAAAGAAAAAGACTTGATTCCGACTACCCCGCCTTTTTGGCCTTCGATGGAGGGTCTTGCTGCGGCGGCATGAGCGATTTCTGGGAACTCATTCCCCCTTTCCTCATCCTATTCCAACCTAGACGACACTCATCCAAACGCCCAGCATTGAGCTCTACCAACATATACCGTAGTCGAACCCTCATGAGAAATGACCAATAAAGGAAAAGGAGGGGGAGGATATTATCTTTGTTCTGTTCTCCGGAAACCAAAACAATTTGCAACATATAGTTGGGAGAGGAACGGGGGCAGGATCTTTAGGTTAAACCGGAGGGTGAAGCATTATGAAAGGGCGCCGCATTCCTCCTTTGCCTCACGGGGAGAAAGGGAGTGTCCGAAAGGAAGAGGGAATGGACGCATGATGGGACGGCGAAAATATACACACGCGCGTGTAGTTGGTTGGGGGTTTCAGCTACCTTTATTTGTTTCCCACCGTAAGCGATCGTTTTAATGCAACACTCACAACAAAACACATTGCCACCCGCCATCAAAATGTAGCCCAAGGAAAGAGAGAGAGAGAGAGAGAGTGCGAGATGTCGTTGTCTGCGAGGGTTCGGTTCACGGCCCCCCCCCCATTGTGCGTTGGTGTGGTCATCCCGCGGTTCATCTTGTTGAGATGGAGGGAGACGCGCATTGAACGGCACTGGCGGGGCGAGTTCATTGCCATGGTTAGAACGATTGAAGTATGTATTCATGGGTTCCCCTCCTACGCCGTCGTCTCCCCTTCCCACCCGTTTTTTTGTTGTGCGAGAAGAGAAGAAAAGGAAGATGTGAAGAACAACAAAAGTACAGTGGTTTGCCACCTTTTCCCATAAACGCCGGTTTTCCCATCCGTGGCAGATGACGACGATGATGATGATGATGATGATGATGGGTTTGCAACAGCCGCCATCGGTTTTTCTCCTCCCTCAAAAAGTCCTTTTCTCCTCCTCCTCCTCCTCCTCCTCCTCCTCCTCTTCCTGCGGCTGTAACCCCCCGGGGAATCTCGATTAAGCCTTCTTCGTATCTCGCGTTCTCGCCCTCCGCTCTCACGCGTCCTCCTCAACTCTTCTCTACCTAGCAAACAAAGAAAGGGTGCTTCGCTCAAGGCCGGACGGAGGCTGCGTACGTACGTGACCGAAAAGGCTTATTTCTTCTTCTTGCCGCCGCCGAAGCTCCCCTCGAACCCGGGGCGCGCCTTCTTGCCGCCGCCGCCGCCGCCGCCACCGACTTTCTTGCCGCTCTTGCGGCCGAGCTTGTGCGCGAGCTTGTCGTCCTTGCGCTTCTTGATGTTCTCCTCGCGCTTCTTCTGCCGGTCGCGGATGGACTTGGCGACGCCGTCGCTGCGCTCCTTCCACGCCTTCTCGCTCTTCTTCTTGGCCTGGTCCTTGCGCTTGACGGCCTTCTTGAGCGCGTGCTCGTCGTCGCGGATGCGCTCGCCCTCGGCCCGCTTCCGCGCCGTCAGCCACTGCTCCTTCTCGGCGATCTCGGCCTGCTTCTCCTTGTCGAGCGCCGCGAGCCGCTTCTTCTGGTTCTGGATCTTGAGTAGTGCCGTCTTGGGGTCCGACGGCCCGCGCTTCTTGTGCGTGCTGAGGGCGTGCGTCAGGTCGTGCGACAGCTTGGTGCCGTCGTCGAAGGCGACGCGGCCGAAGGCGAAGTTGGCCGGCTCGTCGTCGTCGTCGTCGCCGAGGCCGACGCGCGGGGACATGACGCTGGGGGAGTTGGACGCCAGGGCCTCCTCGCGCTTGGCCTCCTCCTCGAGCCGCGCCTTGGCGCGGAGTTCCTTCTTGTGCTCCTTACGCTGCGCCTGCTTGGCGCGGCGCGCCTCGATGAGCTCTTGGCGCGTACGGATGGGCTTGCCGTCGGGGCCGTCGGCCTTGCGGGCCGCGCGGAGGGCTTCTATCCGCGCCGCGAGCCGGGCGCGGAGGGCAGAGGTGTCGGCGGGAAGCTTGATGTGCTTCGGCTTCTCGGAGGGCGGGATGGTGGAGCTCGTTGAGGTGGTCGCGCTCGCGGCCGAGGCCGAGGCGGGGTTCGCACCGGCGGCGGTGGCGTCAAAGGTGGAGTCCGGTGTTGACGTCGGGCTGGAGGCGCCGCTGGACTCGGCAGGCTTGAGACCGGAAAGGTCGAGAGGGTTGAGGTCCGCTGCCGGGGCGTGGCCCTCGCCGTCGGACCCCTCGTCGACGGTCTCATACTCCTCATCATCGCCGTCGTTCTCGTCTCTGTCGTGGTTGTTGCTGACGGGCTCCGCGTCCTTCGACTCGACCTTCTTCTGTTGCTTCTTGAGTTCCCTCTTGGGGGCGGCGGGCGACTTTGCGGTCTTGGTCTCCGCCGGCTTGTCAGAGGTCTTGACCTCGGGCGCTTGGACGGTGGCGGTGTCATCTACAGCAGCGTCGCCGGCCTCCACCTTGGCGGCTTTCTTCTCGGCCTTCTTCGCTTTCTTCTCGGCGCGCTTCTCCTTCTTAGCCTCCTTTTTCGCCATTCTCATTAGCTGGGTCTGCGACATCTCGGCTGGGTTGACGTCTTCGACCGTGTCGAGAGGGTCGGCCGTCTTCTGCTTCTTGTAGTCGTTGTTGCGGAGACCCTGGCCGGGCAGCTCCCTTTGCACACCGGGGAGGTCTTCGTCATCACCGGCGGCCTCTTCCTTGTCTTCCTCCTCTTGCATCTGCTCCAGCTTGCGCTTGTTGCGGGCCGCGCGCTCGTCCATGACCTCCTTTGCGTTGCGGTTCAGCTCGCTGTCGGGATCCAGCTTAGAGATCTTGGCCGCCTTCGCCTCGGCTTTTGTCTGCTTCTTCTTCTTCCATTGGTCCTGAGAGAAAGATATCTGCGTAAGCAAACGTGCTCCTTCTATTCATAGATGCTCAAGAAGCCGGAGTAAAGAACAGGCCTTTGAGGAAAGGCGCGACCGTCGCGGCGGCCATGGAAAGGCCGTTGGTCGCCATGCGATCGCTCGGAGGGCATGGAGGGATTGAGGCTCGGGCAGGGCAAACGTACAGAGTTGTCTTCTCCATAGTACATCTTGGCCGGAATGAGGGACAAAAGACCATCAAAGGCCTTTGAGTGCTCGCGCAGGCGGTCCTGTAAGGTTGTCAATGCCGCCCTGCCTTGCTGTGGACATGAAAGGATCATCACCACCGCCAGCAGCTTTTTCTTGCAAGTGGCGGGGCACGGACATAACGAACCTGCAATGTAGAATCCGCCATTTCCCCCTTGTTTCTGTTTTCCTTTCTTGCAGAAAACAGTTGCTATGCTCTGGGTGAGGAAGTCCGAGTGCAAGCCGCTGTAAGGGTTTGTTGGATTGCTGCCGTGAGGGAACAAAAAAAAGGTCGGCGGCTGGGCGGGTTCAAGCAAACTCGGTGATCAAAGTGAGCTTTGATACCAGCGGCGATTTGCGAGCGGGTTTGCTGCGAATTCTTCGATTCGAATTTTTTTGGACTGTGGAGAAATCGCTTATTCGAAATCTTGGCAACTTTCTGCCGCCCATATCCCACACATTGTACGGGGCGGTGTGGTCTCAAGCCACCCCGCAATGACATGGCGCCTCGATACAAGCATGCATTTTTTCCCCACTCAGCTCCAAAGGGTCCAGAGTCCAGACCCACGCTCTGCCCATCATCGACCGCTGGCCAGGGTTGGTCCGACATGAAACATACAATGGTACCAGGCCGAAATTAATTACCCCTGTCAGGTATCGCTCTAATGTTCACCCCCCTACTAATTTGGGTATAGCCAACATTTTGGCCACTATTTTGCCCGCCAGCCAGCCAGCCGGCCGGCCAGCCGATTTCTTCCCCTTCTATCTATCCCATCGCCTATCACCACTATGGATAACTACTACTATGGATAACCACTACCGCCGGCCACCTAATATCTATACAAAACAACTGTTAGATATTGACCGTATACGAATACGCACCCTCTTTTTTGACGGCAGACTTAATAGGCAAGAGATTGCCAGCCGGACCGGATTTTCTATTGGCTAAGTGAAGAATGCTCTCCGGGCTG
>MU846263.1:0-53228 GCA_030867225.1 Colletotrichum caudatum
GAGATAGAGAGAGAGATAGAGAGAGAGATAGAGAGAGAGATAGAGAGAGAGATAGAGAGAGAGATAGAGAGAGAGATAGAGAGAGAGATAGAGAGGGAGTTGTGTGTGTGTGAGGATGCTCTATACAGTACCATGTACTTCACAGACCAGTGGAGGCATGCCGTGATTACCAACAAACAGCTGACGCGTTGCTCTTGCGACGGCGGAGTGGCTACGGTCGGGCTGTGAAAAGGCCATTTCCTCGGGTGGGAGCCCAAGTCCAGACAAGCCGGAGAGCCAGACAAGACAGACAGACAGACCATCCTATCACAGCCGAGCTGTCATGGGATGGATGGGTTTATGTGACTACATATAGTCACTCTTGTATGGGGTCGCGTCATCGCAGGGGTTGGGGCGCTCTCCTTCATTATTACAGGGCACGGGCACCAACTACTACGTGGTAGTACAGTAAGTAGGCTTAGGCAAAAGTGAGGTGGACCAAACGATGCAAAACAGACGGAATCGGAAGACTGATGGAAGACGGGATGGAAAGACGGGAAGGAAGAAGGGACAGAGGAAGTAGAAGAAGAAGTGGAAGCAAAAAGAAGAAGAGGAGAAGCAACAAGAGGAAGGGGGAAAAAGAAAAAAAGGAGTCGGCCTAGCAAAGGTGTGAGTGAGCCAAAGCAAACCGCAAGGGGGGGTGGGGCCACTCACTCACTCACTGCACCTAGTGGGAAGGAGGAAGGAAAGAAGACGTGTGGGTGGGGAAAGCACTCACTCTAGAGCGCGCTAGAAGGCATGGACCGGGGTCGAGCGATCCAATGACGGCACCGCGTGGGTTGACTGTTCCCATTTAGGGAAGGCCGGCCGGGACAGGAAATACGCCTGTAGATAGTAAATCGGTAAAATAAAACAATTGGCAGTCGGCAGAGGAACCAGAATGGAAGGCGAATGGAACACTTGGAAGTTGGAAGCCGACAGGGGTTTGCTGGAAACGGGGAAGCCGCGGAACCGCCAAGGGGGGGGGGGAGGCATCTGGAGGTCTAGGCACCATCCTTTTTCTTTCCTGCTTCTTTTTTTTTTTTTTCCTTTTTTTTTTCTGGCAAAGAAAGAGAGGGAAAGAGGAAGGGGAGGGGAGGGGGAAAATTCTCCATCCCCCCTGCGTTTTCTGCGTTGTCCGCTCGGTACACGGAAACACTTTGCATTAGTGTCTGGGCCTTTCTCCTTACGTAGTATGGATACAGACAGGTATGTACTCCGTACACTGGGGGCCTAGACGCCGCCATCGACTTGTGCTCCCCTCCCCCCCCCCTTTTTTCCCACCGACTCATCACGACCGATCTGTGTTGCGTTGCTTGACCGTTTCACCCTCCACACGGCGCGACGACCCACACAAGGTTACGATAACGGGCATGACAGACGGGCATTTCATCCGCGCCGCCAAGTCTACTCTTGTGGTTCACAGCCTCACTCTGCCGCCCGCATGCCCAGCTAGTAGTAGGTATGCTGGCTGGGCTGGGACTCCTCCACTCCAGACCAGACCAGACAGACCGTCATCATCATTCATGAGTGATCGCGGTGCCGGCTATCCTGCTCGCCGTTTCCTCTGTCATGTCATGCCCCGTTTCACTTGGCCGGCGCTGCCAATGGCCCAATTTCATGTCACGGATTCCACCAAGCACGCCACATACCATTTTCTTCTTCTTCGTCTTCTTCTTCTCCTTCTTCTCCGCCTTCCATACCCAGTCGCGTATGTACGTACTACCTACTACCTGTGGGACGGTGTGGTCGCCTGAACACGGCCTAACCGTTGCTCTCGGGCCAGGCCCCGAATACCGACGACAAACACCACGCTCCCCCGGGTATGTGATGCGGTCCCCTACGCGTACCCACGGCACTCGTGTGTTGGCTCATTGGACTTTTCTTCCATGGCTTGGACGCGCTTCATTCCAAGGGACGCCATCCGTGCGTCGTGCCCCTTTTTGCCCTCTCGCCGTCATTCTTCACGCTCTCCCCAAATCTCGCCTCGCCCGCCCGCCCGCCTGGGTGGTTAAGGTGAAGCAGAGCCCAGCAGCGAGTCTCATCATACCACCCCGTGCGGAGCATTCGTGTGGATCGCGACCGGCCAGCGTCAGCGCCATTCCTGGCTGGCTGGCTGGCTTGCTTGCTTGCCTGCTCCTCCGGTTGTGTCATCCGGGCTTCGTTTATGCCCATGCGGTGAGGCTCACCTTTCCCGGCCCGTCTTGAGCTTGGCATTGTTTCTCTCTCCCACATACATGCGCCATGCTCCACTGCACGCCCTTCTCTCCGGACCTCTCGTCTCTTTCTCCGTATCCTGTGTGCATCTCCCCCTCCTTTTACCCCAGCTCCAAGGGCGCCGCCGCCCGGACATGCCTGTATCAGCCATGCATCGATTAGTGAGAACGCACGCACGCCGAGGTAGCAACCAATATGTACGGATATCCTCCATGTCTGGGGACCAGCTAAGATAGGTAGTGCGGTGGATCAGCAGTAGCAGCAGCAGTATGCCGTGCCGCAATATGTGTACGAATGGTGTAACGCTAGCTAGTGTACGGGTTGTGGTCTGATCAGCACGCCCGCTAGTGGGATGGGATGCTTCTGTTCAGCTTTCCGATCGCGGCATTACGCCATGTGACGATGATGATGATGATGATGGAGACGATGAAGACGATGGTGACGATGGTGACGGTGGTGACGGTGGTGGTGGTTGCGATACGGGCGCTTTTACTTTTCTCTTCGTGCTCGGCCCGTGCTAGAAACCAGGGACGCTGGGAGACAAGGTGAGATGGTGATGCCATGTGCCGCATTCCAGTACATGCCGTCATATCTCCTTTCTGATGCCGATTCACTGTTCAGCGCACGGGTACGGTACGCCGCCCGTCCCCTCCCCTCCCTCCTTGCCCCCTCCCCCCCCGATTCCCGGGCTCCTGATGTTCGGGCGTCGAATGAGCGTTCTCTGTCCCCCATCACCGCGACTCTTATTCCCGGATCAATAATCAAAACTTTGGCCCACGGCATCCGCCGTGCCGTCCCCTCCTCCTCCTCCTCCTCCTCCTCCTGTCTGTGCCTTCGAGCCTTCCAAAAGCAGAAAGCGATACGGATACTCCAAGTCGTCTGAGGGGGGGGGGCCACGGCGCCCGCATGAGGAAATGGAGGGTGGCGACTGCTGCTGCTGGGGACTCTTGGCGTTGAAGGGTGAGCAGCTTACTTCTACGCAGTACGGATAGGTAGGTGGCAAGTGGACAAGCGGTTCATTACGTGCCGTTGGCCAGAAACGACTCGTCCATCTCCTCCGTCACACGTTCGGCTTGAAATGAGATGATCTGCCACCGATCGCAAATCACAATCGGAGAGCTGACACCTGCCCATCGGCACTTTCTGTCTCCCGACAACACAGCACAATCAACCAATTGTCCACTTGCGTTCTCGCCCTCGGCTTCAGTCACTCGGGTGTGTGCTCCGCGGAAAGTGCCCATGGGATTTAACGCTGGAGAGGTGAAGCGGTGTACGGATGGGGGGGGGTCGACACTAATAAAGCAAATCCGTTGGGGCCAAAAAGCCTCGTCGGAAAGCCAAGGCCCCGGCGCCCACGCCCAGCTGCGGCAACATGGTTAAGCCTCGAGGGCCCCGAGACGTTCAAGGCTGGAATCGCGCATCGCCTCAAACACTATCTCCAAGGTTCAGAAGAACTCCCAAGACCAAAGCTGGGTATCCACTGTTTCCGGCCATGGCAGCCAGCTGGATGACAGACCCCGACGGCGATTTGTCTGAACCATCCTTGACCAAACAGCCACTGCCGCGCCCTCGGCTTCGATGATTGTGTAAGCCATGGTTGGTAGGTATTTTTACGCCGAGTGTCCGAGCTTCCGGGACCTGTGTGGTCGGTCTTTGTCACTCAATGCTTATCTCTGAAAGTGGACTTAGTAAAGACGACTTGGGGCTCGATGCCTCCCTCGCCTCCGGCCCGCTGATGTATACGGATACTTGGGTATTGCTGACGAGGGCGGTTTTGTGAGAGCAGCCGACGAGGATGCTGGGAGGGCCCTGAACGGTGTGTCGGAAGCAGAGGCGCCTACATGGTATCTCTGATTACCTGGCGTTTATTGTTTTCTCCATATGGACACCGGCCTCGTCCGTTCCAGAACCCCAAAGACGGCACATCTTGTCGGCGAATCGGCTCCCAGACCCAGACGGCCGCGGCTGGCGTCTGACCTCGCGGGCAGGGACAGGTCCGACTGACTTTGTAGGGGAATGCGTTGTGAATCCATATCCGCCGGATCATCAGTCGAGCGAAATCCCCTCACATGGTGTGTTCTCTTGCGCGCTGCGTCGTGCATGCCATGCAATTTAGCAGGTAGTGCGCGCCTCTGCCGCTGCAAGCCGCCATCCCCCTCCACCGCCTCTCGAGCCTTGGCGGCCGGCGGTCCGCCGCCTCCAAGTACCTACAGTAATCACTGTGGACCTGGCCAGAGTGGATTACGTACGCATGTCTCGACCCAAGCTTGCCGGGGACGGTTGGATTGACGGGGAGAAAGAAACGAGCAAACCGATGCAGATGGGTCACGGTCACGGTGTCCGGCCACTATCTTGAAAAGATTGGCAGGCGGGGCGGGCGGGCTGCTTGCGATGAGTGAGTGGTGCTCGTACTATGTACAGGCAGGTACTGGGGACATGCATGTGCGGCTGGAGATGGCTACCAATATCTGGGGAGGATTGCTCAGCTTCTTCCATGGTTTCCGCTTGGGCAAATTACAGACATATACGCTGAGCGAGCGTCTGGACGGTGTGGCAAGATAAGCATCGTTACCAAGGCAAGACCAAAACAGCGGGCTTGTGTGACAGTCGCTCTCTTCTCTGGATGGCCTCTCGGAGGAGCCGCGTGTTGTTAGCAGCAGCCAGGATTCACAAGCGTCGTTGGCCGTTCCTTGTGTATGAGGGTGCGTCGATGTGTTACGCCGCATGTCCCGGGAGGGTTGCAGTCGCAGCCGTTCCGGAAGCGAAATGGAGCAAAAGAAGCGGCCGCTGATCGACATGACGAGGGGTGGAAAACGAGAAGAAGCAAAGGTGGACGGAGGGTCTTTCTTGACAGGCTAGGGTCTGTTTCCTTTGCATTGTCAACCTTGGATCGTCATCGTCGTCGTCGTCGTCGTCGTCGTCCTGGTGGTTTCTTTGGTTGACGCCAAGGCCGTCTCAGACATTTTGCACATTGCACATGGCCGAAGCTCATCCATCTGCTGAGTTGCGGGGCATCAGTGGCTGGGATGGGATGGCACCGCGACGTACGAGGCTCAATGCCCAACCCCAGGCAGAGCAGCTCACTCGCGACTAGTATGCACGCACACGAAGCAACACGGGTTCCGGCGACAAACATAACACCCTATGACCAAGCACAGTGAATATTTCAACGCATATGGGGCTGGGCCCACGCGTGCGTCTGGGTCTCAAAACCATGCCGTCCAACGACCGTTTGCGACAATGCGCCTGAAGGTCACGTTGATTGGGGCCGTCGTGGTTACGCAAACGAGACAGACGCCAAGCGCTGTAGCGGTGTGCGACGGCGGCGGCGGCGGCGGCGGCGGCATGGAGGGCGACAAGCTGAGGAACCCGGCTTCCTACACGCTGCAGGTTAGTCGGGTTGTGTGTTTGCCTTGCCTCTCGCCAAAATCTAACCAGTAAAAAGAGATCGAGGTTGGACAGAAGAAGCAGCGTGCACTTTTGTTTGCTGGCCGGGGTCCTTTGGCGGGTTTGTTTGACTTTGCTGGGCCTTGACATGTTGGCTCTCTTGGACCCCTTGCGAAGGAAGCTCAAGCGCGCTTCGCAGCTTCCAGACCCGTCCAAATCCACCTCGGGCGAGGTCGATTGACCACCGACACTGACGCTGACACTTGGGGAACGAAGCAACGGGATGTGATGTGAGCGTGCTGCAGAAGTTGTTGTTGTTGTTGTTGTTGTTGTTGTTGGCTGCTGCTGCGGGCGGGCTTTTTGGGGGTTTCTCCCGCTCTTCCATGCAGGCCACGCATGCACGCATGCGGCGGTGACATTACGTCCGCCTAGCCATGTGTGTTTGATTGGTTGGCTCATATCTCGGCCCAGTTGTCCGACATGCGACGCACCTTGTGTGTCGGTTCAATTTCCAGAACATTTCTCCCGCTCAGGCGGCGACAGGGGTGCACGTGTGCGGGCCTGCCTGGTGTTGTTGTTGGCTTGCTAGCAAGGACGACATGGTTTTTGGGGAACTCTTGTCGCCAGTACAGATGGATACATACCATACCATACGTAGTAGGTATGCTTCCACACCTGTAAGGGAAGGTGGATGTGCGGCCCAGCCCCAACGGCGAGTCCGTAGCCGGGGCTTCCACGGCTGCCAGCGTCATCCGGGTTCTCTTTTCTGTCTCTTCTCCCTTTCTCGCTTGCTCCATCGCTCCGGCATGTGTGGGTGGAGGCAATGGGGCCGTGGAACGAGCGGTTCACCGGTCAGGTGTTTGTTCATATTGTCGGCATTCATTCCACAGAGCAGTGACAATGTGCTTGCTGCAGCCCGTCGTTCCGGCGGCTGCTCCCAAGCCTTTTCGCCCCGGAACGATCAGCAAACGCTGTTTAGAGGGGCCGAGTTAGGTATGTGTCTTGGCACGGAGGCACGGAGGTCACGCTGAGTGGGCTTGGCCCGAAATGCAGAATCCAGCACGGAATGGAATGAAGAGACCGATAGATAGGTACAGGCCGCGACGATCGGAGGGGCGGGCCAAGGATGCTGGATCGAATGATGTTGGGTTCGAGAAGCATTGGACGAGGTAGCGTCGTTGGTAGCGCATACATGCCGATCAAAAACAAAAAAAAGAATAAAGAAAAAAACAGGCGTCGGCAGGCTGTGATGGATAACCATGCGAACCGTACATCAAACCTAGATATCTACCTAGCCTAGCAGAAGAGAGTGTGTGCTATGTAAACCCAAAAAGTCAGCCTCGGCTAAAAAGGGGGGGAAATAAAGGGAACCCCCCCCCCCAATTCCTCAATGGAGCGCGCATAAAGGTGCGTCGACCCGAAGGCCATGTCATCAATGACCAAATAGGAATGCGCGAAGAAAGTTCTTTTGGCATATTCCGTGCGTGCTGACATCGTCGTTCCCTCCTGTTCCTGCCTGCGTGTGTCTCATGTTTTGGTATTAGGTTTCGTGGTGCAGGAAGCATCTGCGGTACATACAGTACGACACGGCTCAGTACAGATGACGGTACCTGTACATCCATCCATTGGCCTTATGTAAGCATTTGGTACAACATCCTCTTCCACACTTGGCCAGATCGTTTTCTGTTCTGGTTTTTGTGTTTATTCCCGGTGCAAACCGAAGTAACTGACAGAATGACACGTTACGGATACCTTAGCAACAATCCGAAAAGTCGAACCCCCCTTCGATCGTATTGTCAAATTGCCTTTGCCTTGCCTTGCCCGGCTGCAGCCATCCACTGTGGCAAAGTTGGCTTGCTTCTGGAATCCTTCCTGTTCAGGACTAGCGCTCATTCGCAAATCTTGGATGATCCTGAAGCGATGTCAGGCAATCCTAAACTTTCTCATCCTGGCAGAACCTGCAATGCCGACCCGATGGACCACCATCCAACCTTCATGGATGCCCTGTGTACGGCGGCCTCCGATGGTCCGATGATGGATGGGAAAAGCACCAGTGACGCAGCTGGACCTGGCCAACCATGTCCGACAAGGGGGGGCTTGGTTGTTGGGAACTGGGACACCGTGGACACCAGAACGTAATGCGGACGGTCACACGCTGCGTCCGTGGCTTGGGACTTCGCCATCGCCGGCTGGACCATCCGCGCGCCTGCACTGCGGTGTTTTAAAGATGCGGAAGCACGCATTGTAAAACCGCCATGTACACTACACGTATGGTGGGACAGGGAGGAACACGGCATCCAAACATCAGATGCCCGTCTTACACTGTAGTGTGTGTATACGCACCAAGTGCCACCTTGCGGCGAAGCGGTGCCGGGCCCAGCAGTACGTGCCGACGGCGTCACCGGGAAAATCCAATTCCCATTCCATACGCTCCCGAGGCGCCGATGTCCATCTTGCACCACCGACTTCCCGGGTCCGCCCCGGTCTCATATCCTCAACTGCTTGCCCACTGCGTTGTCGTCGGAACTCGCGACGCTTTTACTTTCGCGCCATCGCGAGTCAACACCTGTCGCAGTAGCCCATACCCGCGACAGCGAAAGCGACAGCGACAGCGACAGCGACAGTGACAGCACGCCTGCGCGAGCCTGGCCGACCGGCGCAACGAACAAACTGGTTACCGTCGCCGCCCCGCCCAGGAATCCAACGACACGGCCAACCTCCGTTGCGAGGACCGCTCGCCTGCGTTGTGACACTGCTGTGTCGCGCCCGGATTTTGACGACTCGCTTGATGGTGGTCCTAGACAGACTTCGAAGTCTATCGCCATGCCGTTGGTACCACGCCCGACTGACTCTCAACCAACTCCTCAGCCGGTATTCTCCGGCCGCACCGACGGCAACATGGAACCCCCACGCCTCCGACGAGTCTGGTCTGCCAGTCTTCGCACCCGGACGGTCGGCAAGGCAGCGGTCGAGGTGCTGCCCATCCCCGGCGTCGTCGTCGTCGTCATCGTCGCCGGCACTCAGAACGCAATGCCACAGCGTCATGTTCGGCCGCGTGCCCATCCCCCGCTGGCCGCAGTGGCTGTATCATGTTTCGACGTTTTTGCGGCAACCCGCCCATCGCCGCCTTTTGCTGCCTTTTCCCGCCCAACGTGCACAGAGTCCGGGGTTCTCGGTTTGCGCGAAGCACTGATGCCAATACACACAGGACAAAAGGCCTGACTCTTATAATCGGCCCGCCCGTGTCGCGACAAACCCCTTTGGACCCTGCTCTCGGTGCCAAAGTATTCCTGCACTACAGGATCGTAAGGGTCGATCGGCAGGAACAATGAATGGGTGGATCAGATCTGGCGACGGATCTGTCACTTGTCCCTGGTCCCGCCGTAATAGAAACGGCACAAAAGGACAACGGTCTATCTCGCGCGGCACTGATGATTGATACATGCGGACGGTCCCCAGCAATGTTTGTCGCTCTCTCCCCCTCTCTCTCCAGATGTAGCGCTACTGGTCATTTCGTAGTACTCGCTGCGGTCCTCCAATGTGTGCTGATGGAGGTATGCGTTGGTGCAAGATGGCAGGGCTCGGGCGCGAGTTGGCCGGTGTTCCCATTCGCCTGCTGTCAACCGATGGTTTTTGACAGCTTGGTGCCTGCCCGTCGCACGGAGTGTCCGCTGCCATGTTTTGCAAAGGAAGAAGGGATCCCCACCATGCTGTGCCGTGTATCAGCTCCGTCCGCAGCAAATGCGAATCACTTTCCAAGCAAGTCGGCGACTTGCCACACCAGGGCTGCTGCCAATTCATCCGTAATGCAGCTACATGAATCGCCAACCCTTGGGAGGGTGCCCTCGAAAGGCCATTAGGGGGGGCTCGCACCGCAACCGCCCCTCATTCCCACCTCCCACCCGTCTCTTGGCGCCCATCTCACCAGTATCAGACCGACGGGACAGCCTGAACCCCTGGGCCGATCGTGGATCCCCCAAGCCTTGATGGCCTCCGGCCAAGAAGAAAATGTTAGCCGGACTCGTTTTGCCTCTCCAGAGTTGCACGTGGAAGAATCGAACTGCGAGAGAGGCATGGAACGCTGCGATTCTCTACCGCCGCGCTTTTTCCCTCCCGGGACCAAGTAAGCACTCCCCACCCCCCGCCAGTTCTACATTGAACCGTCTTCAGCCGCGCGCTTGGGAATGGAACTCGAATGTTTTTGTTGGAGTAAGCGATGAAAGGCGGAGGAAGTGAAGATGGGGCAGAAGAGGGGGGTGGGGCGTTGCGCGCTCGTCTAGATCCTGGGCGTTCCGCCTGAAACCGAATATTGCCTACCGCCGGAATCTGGACAGAAGAAATCCCAGGCAATAAAGGCATGATGGGGACGAGCCGGTACCGACCCACCTTGCTACTCATTTTTTTTTAACAACGTCCATTTTACCATATCCCTCTCCGGGCCTCGTACGTAGAGTTGAGATGACAAGACTCGTTCAATGCAGACCCCGTTAGGCTGGGCTGTCTCACCAATCCGGGTCAGAAAACGCCCATTCGGCAAAGCCCAGCTGGCATGTTAAAACACGGACGACTTTGTCACTCGGCGGGCGCATGTGTGGGACTTTTGAATACTAACAAAAAGGTCCTTCTTTGGGTCCTTTCAGCATATTGTGAGTCTTGCCTCTTCTTAGGGACAAGTAGATTTGCGTGCTCTCGCCAAATGGCCTTTCTGAGATGAATGCCGAGCAACCGCAGTGGGGGGAAAAAACACAAAACAAACACTCATCCTACAAGCATATCGTCAAGAAAACTACTGTGTGGTATCCCAGAACTCCCAAACGCTTCATGTCAATGCCCAGTTAGTTTTGCCTGTAGCCTTCACCCTCCTTCAGGGGGAAAACGATTATGGTGATGGTCAAGTAAGCAAATAGAGCAGGCGAGCCCCTGCTCTAGTGACCTTTTCTCCTTTCGTGGCAGCCCTGTTTGACCCCGTCCAGCCCTGGCAAGTGACTAGTTCTTCGATCGTATATAAAGCCCGGCCAGGTCGCTCCGAGCTCTGCCTGCCGCGTTGCCCTCTTGCGTAAGGAGCCTAGGAGCGGGGGCAGTCAGTCGCTGCTCAGAGGCCATCGAGGTTGAATTCCCCGCTGAAGCCCCTGTTCAGCAGCATGCCGGCGATTCTAAGACGCTGCAGTGGCAGCTCCTCGCCAGAGTATGTGTCGATGGCGTTGAGACCAAGGGCCAGACACATTCCATTCGTGATGGTAAAAACACCGCAGTCGTAACCGTTTCTCTGCGTAGGGGCTTCGTGACAGACCGTCCTCCACTCGCTCGCCTTGTAATCGCTGCCCAAGAAGGCCTCGATCCAAGCCAGGGCTCTGCTGGTGTGGGCGGCCGACCCTCTCTGGTTGAAAGAGTCCATGTGCGACACGGTTCGCTTCTGCGGGCGTACAACGAGCAGGGTCCAATGGTTGTTTCTGCAGATAGGCATGAGAATCGTCTCCAGCCTGAGGAAGTTGGCCTTGGTCACACCATACCGGCGAAGTGCTCGTTCAGTGTTTTGCACGCCGTTGTCCTCCAGTCTCTTGTAGAAGAAGGATCCCATGACCAGACAGACCCGGTTTGGCGATTTGACGTCCGTGGCGCCTGCAGCCGCGTTGACGTATCGGTCGAGCCACTGCAGCGAGCCATTGACGATCTCGTCGTTGAGCCACTCAGTCTCCGGGACCACCTTGGCGAAGTCGTGTTTCCTGAGCTCGACGCTTTCGGCTGTGGTAGCGAGCGTCTTGGAAGGGTGGGCATGCAACGAAGCCGTCACCTTCTGGAACCAGTCCGTCGGTAGCGAGGTGATCATACGCCGTCGAGGAACGCGGAGCCCGCCGGTCTTGCGCAGCTTCTCCTCCTCGGCCTCCTTAGCCTTTCTTTCCTCCTCTTCTCTCCGGCGTGCCTCGTCCACGTCGAGCAGCAGCTGAAGAGCGAGGGAGAGGTCCTCGAGCTCCTCTTCTTTATCATCAGAGATGTTCAAACCTGGGAGGGCTGGGGGGCTCGGTGGGCAGGATGACGTGTCCCGCGGCCCATCATTGACGAAGAAGCCCTTGGCTTCGAGGCCTCTCAGGGATTGGTTGAGATGCTGCACAAGGCGGGGCTGGCATCTCGACGCAATGGCTTCTCCGTCACTATCCTCCGATGTGTTGTCCGTCTCCCGCCCGGCGCCCGCGAGGTGCCCCGGCCTCCCAGGGCTGCGGCTCTCGGGTGAGCCATCGATTTGCGGGCCACTGAGGGAGCTGTCCTTGGCGGCCTGCCGAAGCGGCGAACCAATGACGATCGGCGAGCCGAAGAGTTTGTTGAAGAAACCGGCCGGTTTCGCCGATGAGGGAGTCGACAGCTTCGCCGATGGCGAGAATTGAACCTTCTTCAAGCCCCGCGATTTCTGAAGGCGCTTCAACACAACGGGAGACTGGTTATCCTTCTTGAAGACGGATATGAGGCTTGGCCTGGGGAGCAGGTCCTCGGAGGCCGTATCGGCGAGCCCATGCTTGTAGGCGGCCCGTTGCTTGGTTGCGATCTCGGCCAGATGCTCCCGCACAAAGGTATACGCGTCAGTGGTCCTGACGGGAGGCATGTAGTCGGGCTTTGAGACTGGTCGATATTCGGGAGCGTCTCTCGAGGGCTTGGCCTCCTCCTCGGCCACGGACTCGCTCTTCCCCTCCGCGTCGGGAAAACTGCCAGGCATTTCAGCGGCCAGCTTGGAGACGGAATCATCAGTGGTCTCCACGCCGAAGCTGTCGCTTCCCCGGAAGAACTTGATAACCTTGCCGACCAGCCCGGCTCGTTGTACAAGGTTGGGCATTGGCCTCCGGTTAGCAAGAGCGTCCAGATCCGCGCCAATGCCCCTGAGAACCCGCTGAGTGACGCCGGACTCGGCCAGAACGAGAGAGCATTCATCCGGGAAGTTATCCACAAACTCCTGGGCCACCGTAATGGCCGGAAAATCGTCCGGGCTCATGTCGTAGTCCATGATTGATTGGGGGGATCTGAATGTGTCCTTCAGTTTCGCCAAAAATGGCTTGGAATAGACGGTCTCCAGGACAATCGCTGTCTGCTGGAAAATGGGGACATAGGCTCCGAGGGTGTGGATACGCTGCGAGCGGACATCCTCGTCCACTCGGGGGGCGGGAGAGGCGTCCCTGGAACCCGACATGCCCTTTTCAATCCGGCGACTGATGCTTTGAAGTGCTTGGACAAACGGGGCTACCTGATGCCAGTGAGCTAGTCTTGTCGACTCGTCCACCCACACGAGGTTGGGGTTGGGCGTGGCCGAGTGAACGAGCCGAGACTGATGTGCAGGCATGGTTTCGTCGAGAGAGTCGTCAGCGACTTCCAGTTTGATGCGTTTCGTGCCAATATTGCCAGTTTGCTGGTCGCGAGGGTGTCGTTCAACGACGTTGTAGTTGCGCGGGTACACTAGGACCGTGGTCAGGCTTGGCCGGTGCAGCTATCACGCGAACAAACTCACCATAGCCAGCAATGCTACTGGAGACCTTGCTTACAGCGCCTCGAACCGAGGTCATGATATCAATGAGCCAAGCAGCGCGGCCCTGGTGTATCTGGTGCCACGAATCAGCATGGTTTCCGGGAGAGTCGAGTCAACAACTCACAACTCCTTCGTCTGAAGCCAAAACTGCGGCACCACTCGGAGTGATTTTGAGGGGCTCCTGCTCGGACTGGCTCTGTCCAGCCGCATTCGCCACGGCTAGGTCCAGTTCTGAGTCTTCGGCCCGTCGCTTGCGGGATGCGTTGCTGCCGGGTGAACAATTCTAATCGATGCCGACAGAGGACGGCGTCTCCCGTTCCGCACGCCGGACAGCGATCTTTCTGAATTCCGAGCCTCGAACGATGAAACCCCGAGCACCCAATCTATCGGTCGCCTGGACGAGTGCCGCCTGGTCAGGAGAAAAGGGAGAAGCTCCGGGCGGCGCCGTAAGGGACGAGGCTAGCGAACGCCCGGTTTCGCCGATGTAGGAATAGCGAGGTGAACGGGGGCCAGCGGTGAGGTCGACAGGCGCGCCTTGGACACCGGATGTCGTGTTCTCCGCTTCCCCGTCTGAAGCCTTGGTGCCCGTTGCGCCAGTTGAGCCAAACAGATCCCTCCGCGCCTCCTTCGCCCGAAATATGAAAATGTGCAACTCGCGAAGCCGCCTTCTCCTTTGGGCGATATGATCCTCGCTGGACACCTCGCTAAGAGCGGGCAGGTGTCGGAAGGGCTTGGCGGCACGAGCAGGCTTTGTTGCACGTAGGTTCGATGCAGTCGCGAGTCTGAGGTATTCGGGTTCGAATATGCGCCGTCTCGGTCGCGCGGCCAAGGCGCGAGCGTTCTCCGCAATCCTCGAAGTAGGGCGGGTCTTCTGTTGGAGCCAGCGATTGTGGCGATCAACCCGGGGCTGTTCCTCCTTCGATGTAGGTCACAGTTTGGGTCGGTACTCAAAGTTCTGCCCAGCCCGGGCTCGGGCAAACTGTGAATGACGACAACTGAAGCAGCGAGTCAGTTGGCGGAGATCGACAGTTCGGGCGAGGAGATCGCGAGAGTCGAGGGCCCAGCTTGACGAGAAGGTTAGAACTGGTCGGGTGGGCCGTATCCAAATGTCGTCAGTCTCGCCGGCGCGGGGGAGCTGGGTCTCGGTTTGCTGCTTGCGACGGTCTCTTCAAAGGAACCGAAGGGGCCGATCTTGTCCTTGGGGCAGAAACGAGGTCGGCTGTGTTGCTGCTGCTCTATCGACATGATCGTTAGCTAAGAAGGTGCGAGGCTCAAGAGTCGAGCAGGGAGCTTTCTAAAACAAGTCATGGGCGCAAAGGCAAGCAGGCGTGAAAGGTACGAATGAACGAAGACAAAGAATGCCGGGGATTTTACAGTGCTCTTGAGGTTGCGCGGTCCAAAATTGTCGAAAAGGCGCGTTGCTGGATTGAGTTGTGATTGTTGCCGTGACACGGTGGCCGTGATCTGAAGTCGATGAGAGTTGTGATATGGAAGGACCAGTTCGCAAGGCAAGGCGCGCGTCAGTTTGGTAACCTTTGGAGAAAACGTTGCAGACGCTACTGGGCGATAATGGATGTGAACAAATCAAAAACAATCGCGAATAGGCAGGCGCATCAAAGAATCGCACTGCGGAGGGAAGGAGGGCGCGGATGATGCGGTGGAAAGTCGCGAAATCCCCCATCTGGGGGTCGGTTAGGGTAGGTGCGATAGGTGCGATGGGATTTTGGAAAGAACGCCCGCAGTTTTTTTTACAGCTCTACTCCGTAGAGGAAACAGCCAAAGGAAATGAGCTAACGCATCTTGGAGAAGGTACCAAGTACCCGCCCACCTCTCTCACTCAGGCACGGCATAGGGCACTGTGCAGGGGTCGCCCCACCACCAAGCATCCCTGACTTGGTAGGTAGCAACCGGGGAGAGAAAGAGTCTTCAGGAATGACAACTTGACAGAATTCGCCCTCTGTCCTCTACAGGAACGTCCCGGCGTTGATACAACAACTTGACAGAAACATACACCCCAAAACCAAGCGATGGCTTCCGGCATTCCAGCGCATCACCGCCATGACCAGGAATAAGGACGTTCACTCGACGGTCTTTGATTCTGCTTTATGACTCGAGTTGTATTTTGGGTATTGCTATAAATGCAGTTGTCCGGTGAGGGAATTGGACACGTCTAGTCAGGTATCTAGGTAGGTAGGTCATGTCTTGCTCCAGAACGCCGTTGAGTAACAACCGTCTCGGTATACGTCGGGGTGGCTCTGTCCATGGACACGGCATGCTTCCCTCTTCATAGGCGCTACAGTTGCGAAAGCGTTGCTCCGAGTTCCTTGGTGCAGAACGCGCCAAAGTACTCGTTGAGCGCATCAACCGTGCCGCTGCCCTCCTCCAGCTTGGCCACCATACCGACGTAGCCGTCAGGGCGCACGACGACAACGCCGCCCTTCTCTTCGTCGAGCCCCAGTTTTGCGTGGGCTGCCGCCCCGGCGTTGGGCACACGACGGTCCCACCTGTCGTCGGCGTAGACGTGCTCGCGGTACCGCCCCAGTAGCTCGGGCACGTCGCGAGAAATCTCGATGCTGCTTCGCTTGGCCGCGAAGATTGTGCAGAATGTGTAGAACAAGCTGTGCGGGTTGTGTTGCTCGTGATGCGACACGCTGCTCACGTCGTTCCGGAGGTACGCAGCAAAGAACGATCGCTTGTTGTTGAGGTGCTTGGCGAAATCCCCGAGGGCATTGCGCGTTGTCGAGGGCTTTCCCGCAAACACGAAGATGCGGAATGAGCCGTTGAGCGGAATCTCCTGCTCGAGATGAACGACGTTGGCGTCGACGACCCTCGTCACGTCGGCGTTCAGGAATAGGCGTCCGGTGCGGAGCTTGTTGCCCTCGGGGTGGATCAGAGGCGACTTGGCGCGGTGCGTCTCGGACCAGTTCAGGGCATTCGGCTTGTACGCCACGCCGTAACCGCTCGTGAACTCGCAGGACTCCTTGAAGGTCTGAATGAACTCGTTTTCGGACTGGTCCTCGGGGGCAGACTTGTCGGTGGCCGCTGCCTGGGCCTCGCTGGCTGCGTCAGGCCTCTGCGAGAACAGCTTGGCGTACTTGTTGTCGAAGTCGAGCAGCGTCTCGGCCACGTCCCTTCGCTCCTCCTCGTACGTCTTGAGAATGTCGCGTCGCGCGAAACCAGACTCCACCGCATGAATCTTCCAGGCCAGGTTCTGCGCATCCAAGAACGCCGTATTCATGCCTTGGCCGGCCTTGGGCTGTTTGTTTCGTCAGCGACGGGGAGCAGATGCCGGGACGACGCAGTACTCACGCTGTGGGTGTGGCAGGCGTCGCCACCGAGAAAGACTCTCTGGTCCAGGGTGTACCGGTCAGAGATGCCTTGGCCGATGGGGTAGACGGAGTACCACTCGGTCCTCTCCCACTCGATTGAGTACGGCTGGAGGATGCGCTTGGCCGATTCCTGCACTTCCTGCTCGGTGGCCGTCTTTCGCGGGTCAAAGTCCGGGTCAGTCGAGGAGGCGATCTGGATGTAGAGGCGGACCATATTGTCCTCGCGGGGGATGACCATGATGGACCCGTGCTTGCTGTGGATCGTGCATTTCATCTGCGATGCTGTCAGCCGTTGGTTCGTTGGCCCGTGGCCCTCGGCGACGCTGCTCACCTTGATATCGGGGAAGTCGGTCTTGACAACACCGTCCATGACACCCCACACGTGAGAGATGGGGTCCTTGTGCTTGATGCCGATCTGTAGCTGGTTCCTGATGAACGAGCGGGCGCCTTCGCCGCCAAACAAATACTTGGCCCGTATCGTCTCCTGGGCAGTCCCGTCGACGTGCTCCAAGCGGACCTCCACGGGGTACTCGGGTTTCTTGGCCTCGTCCGAGGTGAACCCCGTGATGACCCAGGGTCGCTGGATCTGGACGCCGTTCTTCTTAAGGTCGCTGATGAAAACCCGCTCAATGTGACCCTGGTGCAGGAGGGTCGTGAAGGGATACCTAGCGTCGATGAAGTCGGGACAGCTGGCCCAAGTGCCGGTCCTGGCGATTCCACTACCGGATTTGGGCGGGTCCCAGAAAGCCACTTCGTAGACCCTCGCGGGCTTGTGTGCCATGATGGCCGACTTTAATCCCATGTTGCGCAGAAGGTCCAGAGAACGCGGCTGGATGCCGTCGGCTCTTCCGGTTGGCGTCGGCTCCGCCCGGTTGTCAATGTGCTTGACCTTATATCCCCATCTGGCCAGGATGGTCGACAGCATCAGGCCCACGGGCCCGGCGCCGACGATAACTGTGGACACGGGCACGTCAGCACCCGGCTCGGCGACGTGGTTGTCAGGAAGTGGTCCTTACCTATGTCATAAAGAGTGCTCGACTGGCGGTCGGGCTGCGTCTCCATATTGCAGGGTCAGCAGGCGCAAGGCGTGGTTTTGCAAATGACCAAGATCTCGTGGGGTCGAAGGGTGTAGTAGACAACGGATGGGGCTTGAAGTACTGGGGTATCAAAAGGGGGGTCTGCGGAAAGAATGATCTCGAGGAAGAATCCGCAACGAGAGACGCAAGAGACATTGAGTAGGTTATATATAATGATGACGGGTCTGTCTACGGACTGACACGAACTTCTCAAGTGGAACACGACTAGGAGGAACGGCTATGATGGACAGCGGGGAGTGGTTCAAACCAGCAGAGCCCGAGAGGCCGGCATCGACATCGGGAAGCAGAGTGGGGACGGCAACGCAGGCCGGGAACTCCAAAATTCCCACAATGGAAGGGGTCCCAGAACGGTTACGTGCCCAGCCAGAACCCTCAAGCTGGCAGAGACAGAGATAGAGAGAAAGGGAGAGACGCTGTCCGTCGACCTGTCCGGTTGGTCATCCCTGCATGGGGGGGAGCTCAACCCACATAAGAGGGACTCGGGAAGTCGAGTCGGCAAGTTTGGTGGTGGAACCGTTGACAATGGGGCCCGGGGTGGGCTTGTATGTACGTACAGGTAGGTAGGTACCTAGTGAGTCGTGCGAATTGCAGGCGAAAAGGCAATTGGAGACGGCATCTGGTAGAGTGCCAGGGTCCCCCCTCCCCGGATTAGGTAAAGCACACACTTTGCACGACTCCACGCTCATTGGACTGACTACCTCTTGGGGTTCTTGGTGCTGGGACAGTTGGAGAAGCCAAAGTGCGGGGAAAGTGCTTATGTATCAAACCGAGCTAGCCTGGAGCACCGCAAGCCTTGGTAGGTGCCTATATAGGTAAGTAGCATCTGCCCATTCCACGTGACGATCTCGCTGCCCAGACTCAGACCTGAGGGCCGTAAAGAGTTGTCACGTTCGCAGCTATGTGTCTCATGCGCCTTGGGCATGATGTGGCAGTAACGCTTATTAATATCCACTCGATATTTGGGTTCGTTCAACTTTGAGTTGGAGCCGCATGCAGAACCCAGACGAGACGACCCGTTCGAACCTTCTTCTCCAATTGCTTATCCTGCCTTTCGGGTTACGCACTCCGTCAATCCATCACTACCTAGCCTCGTGTTCCGGTCCCGGCCATGCCCCAAGGCTAGGTGCACTGCTCTCCCCGCTCTCCGCGGGCGGTATCATCGCCAGCCCCGCAGGCCTCGCTATCGAACATGTACCCCTGCTGGGCGACAACGTTGCAGATTCTGCAAAGCACTATGGTGGCTCCCAATGCGCTAGCCAGCTGTCCCGAGACGGGATCTACCCAGCACGACATCGGGCCAAGGTGCGTTTGCTGGTGGTGGAAGATACCAGCGCCGTCTATCGATTCTAGGCGCTCTCTATCGCAATGTGACCCGATTTGTCGCTAGCTTGGGGGGGCGCTCAAGTCCTCGCTTCTCGGGTTTGTAATGGGGCCGAAGCGAGGGCCGGGCTGCATCATCTTCGCTTGAACCGATGGTCCGGCTAGTGACCGGTGCGAGTCACTCGTCCGGTGTTTCCCTTGCTGGGGTACGTCCGTGGCCGGCGGGCCGGGACTGCCGTTCTACGAAGCTGGACCGTCAAATGAGCACAGGCGTCACGGGCCCGCCTGACATTCGGCTTGCTGGCTTCAGGCGAAGGTCAGTTTACGAAGCCAAAGAATCAAGACCGGCATGACAAACTCGGCTCAACCCCATTCGAGGGGCATTTGCGTCCGAAGTCTCCGAGGAGCCAAGTGTCGGAACAGTTTGGCAGCACAGGAGAAGCCCGTCGCTCAGGTGTATTTGCCTGGATATGATGGTCGATCAAGCGTTCCGGCGCATGCAACGTCTACAGACATCTGGAGCGCAAAGTACTTGCTCGGATTCCTCTGTTCATGCCTACTCGGTGAAGAGCGAGGAGGCATGCGGAAGGGGATACGCCGTAATACCCCTTCTCGTCGCGGTAGCTGCCTATTTTTCTGCAGTCGGTGCCTTGCGGTGTCGTCTGTTATTCCTTCCCTGCTTTCCTACTTAGCATCTACCTACCTGCCTGCTTCCTACCTAGGTAGGTAGGTGTCTTTCGACGCTGGGCAAGTCCTTGCCTGCCGCAGCTGCCTCTTTGGGCACGTGGCCTGACAAGTGTATCTGGAACATCTCCTTGTGCTCTCGCCCCGTCTCCTCTTCGTTCTCTCTGGACGTGCCGAGGACCTAGCTACCCTGTAGTCTGTGTTTCGGTTTCTGTGACGGCAACAGCCAGACAAACGAAGCTATCGTTCGCAGCAGTAAGCGTCACCAAGAGCGGCACCGGCGCGCCGACTTGTCTCAACCCTATAGAAAGGCCTCGCCCGGGCACTGGTCTGTCTCCGCTGCCCGTCTCAATGTGCCACCTTACTCGGTTTGCCTCACGATGCGCAATCGCCGAAGCCTCCAGACGTGGGTGGAGTCGATCCGGACCGCGGCCCAGGCAGACGATGAAGAATGGCGCCAAAGGCTTGCAGAGATGGCGAACACCCTGTCTCATGAGCCCCTGACGCGAGACGGGTATGACGAAGAAAGTACGCACCTCCATGGGTGGCTGTGTTTCGTCGTGGCTGCGTGTGTACTGAGCCTTCGCAGAGTGCCGCAACGTCCTTGTCAGATACTGTGCCCACATCCCTCGGAACTATCAATACCGGGACGGCATTCAGCTTGTGAGTTAGCTGCTTTCAGCCGTGGTCTCATTTGCCGGGACAATGAGTAACGCATTGGTTTGACAGGTGTTTTTGGTCCTGCGCGAGCATCTCGGGGACGAAAACTTGGACCTGGCGGGCGGCGTGCTCTACGAGCTGATCGAAATCGACTGCGACTATTCGGATGACCCAGGAGCCGAGTTTCAACGCTGGAAGCACGATCACCTCAACCGACACGTGAGTCGCCCATCCGCTACGGCTTCCTCCTGGCCATTGACACGGCTAGCACAGTCAAACCTTGAACTACCTCACATACCCCACATGACTACAATTACCACGACCATACGACCTACGGTGAGTCTCGTACAGTGGCGGCAACAGCATCCGCAGCGATATCCCATTCGGCTGTCAGACTACTACCCCTCGAGCCGTATGAGTTCGAAAGAGCCGAGCTGCATTCGCAGCCGCAAGGTCTGGATGATTGACCACACGATGTACGTTTCGACCCGCGAGGGCGGAACCAGTGTCTTTCGTAGCCCCAACCCCAAAGAGTTACACGAGATGCAGTGGCAGGTTGGCACTGGTCGGGCGGGAAGGTTGATCAAGAAGGAGCAAGTTATCCCAACCACTCCACCATCCCGAGAGGCGGATACGAGCAACGGCAACGACATCACCGATATCGACGGAAGCCGGGTCGGTCCGGGTGCGAGGAGATCAATGTCTATGCTCCGCGCTCTGAAGAGCAGAAGAGACAGCTTGTGCGCCCCAGGCTCCCGTGGATGCCGGCCCGAGAACAGGCGCCGTGCATGGTTCACCAACATTTTTGGTCTGGAGACTGTTCTGTCCTTGCTCGAACCCCCTGATCCGAAGCCGGTACCGCTGCCGGAAGGTTGTGTGACGCCGCACCCAATCTTCGCCCGGAAGTTCTCCTTGGTAGCTGATAGCCAGCCTTTGCCGCCTTCGCTCCCCCACGAGATGATGCCTACGGCGGATATCAAGGCCAGGAGGCTCCTTGCAGACGCTGCGGTGCAGGGATTGATGGGCCCTTCCTAGGAGTTTCGAGGCCCGTTCACCCCTCAGCTCGGCTTCGATGGTGGGTTGGATCATTGCCA
This sequence comes from Colletotrichum caudatum, assembly GCA_030867225.1. Taxonomy (NCBI): domain Eukaryota; kingdom Fungi; phylum Ascomycota; class Sordariomycetes; order Glomerellales; family Glomerellaceae; genus Colletotrichum; species Colletotrichum caudatum. Next base: position 21,314 of record MU846263.1, read on the forward strand.
AGTCCTCTTTGGGCCTTCTGCTGCACCGCTCCGGGCAAATGGCCCAGTAATCCACCACGGAACTGCCAGTCTTTGCCGTCAGGTCGACGTTGAGCCTCCCGGGAAAACGAGAACTCCAAGACCACGTCGGGGCCACGATTGGTTTGGACCGGATACCGCTCGCTGGGGTTCAGACCTACCGAATCACACCCCCCATACGCGAAGTGATGGCGCCGACAGCTCGCCGGGCACCGCCCGCAGCGAAGCGACGAGGCGTGACTTCCGGTCACATCCTGCGCCGAGCAACAACTGGTTTGGCCTCGATGGCAATGTGGACGACTGTGTCGACTCGGGGCCGTCAAAGGTGGCTCGCGTGCATCGCCAGAGCATGGTGCGCGGCCAATGCGGGGTTGCCGCTAAGCAAGACGGATCTCACGCGCCAGCGAATCTTGGCTCGAAGACTATGTCCATCTGGTCTGCTGCGCGTCATTCAGATCAACGTCTCAAACCAGCAAGCTTCTCCAACACGGACGGAGAGCGTGGTGTTCCTGATCATCGATGGCCGGTCGACGATGATCCAAGGATACACCCTGTCCGCATTGTTAATGTACAGACCCACAGACTACGGCGTGCTCCATCGCTCGATCGACTTCGCAGCCCAACTCTTTCGACCAAGCCCGCTGGCCCGATCCTGCTCCAATCTCAGACCCCTCCAGACGATGACGGAGTGCAACAAGTCGCCACTGAAGCCATGCTCGGAACAGCCCGGGAGCTGACCATCACGAAGCAGCAGCCCATCCTTCGCGACGTCGGACGGGCGACCCGGTCCAGCGGAATGGCCTCAAGCGACCGCTCGGGGAAGACGTCCCAATCTCGGGCATCTTCGAGGCCGACTTCATCGTCGAGGCAAAACGCCGCCCAGTCTGGTAGGCATACCCTCCCTCTGCTTGACGGGCCAGGCCGGTGCTCTTGGCACTAACATGCGATGCTCAAGCACGGCATCAGCCGTCGTTCTCGGAATTCTACGCCTACGTTCAAAGCGACTGTTCTCTGCCAGGATCCTCCAACGGTTCTTGGGCGTCCTACAGTGACTATCAAGCGCCAGAGGCACGCAGTGGCCAAGGAGACACGCGATCAGACGCCAGGCTCAGTTGTCCTGAGGTATCCCCCCCTCCGTCGGGTCAAGGCCTAAATGAAAGTTCGAGGTCATCAGCTCCTCACTGTGAGTCTTTGGGCAACTGACTATGAGAATTGTGGAATAACGTTCTTTCTTGGTTTTTAGCTGGCGATCATGAGACTGGATTGATTATTTCAAAGAATCGCAGCCAGCCATGTAGTAGCGGAAACTCGGCAGTGTCAGGCGAAGACTACAAGGAGCAAGATGCCTCACAAATTCCCGATGGAGGTACGTAGAGCTATAGCATGTGCGGTATTCTCTTGTCTTGTTGTTGTTGTTATTGTTGTCGTCGTTGTTCCTCATCCCCCGTCGTTCCGCTGTGTCCCGCCAAACCAGACTGCCTTATTCATATATTCCAACCAACAGAACCGATACAAGCGCTGAGCCCGGTCGGAGAATCTGTTGACTTGCAGGCAGAGTTTCCACAAATAGGTAAGTCGACAGACGCGTTTGCCTCGCTCGCCCGTCCGGGAAGGAACCTCCTCCAGCCCCACCATCCCCTTTTTTGCTCTGCTTCATTCAGGTGACGCGCTAAAAGGTGAAATCTGCTTTCATCACAGATACCTCGGCATATCGTACCCGAATCGAAGCTTGGATAGCAGAGCTTCAGACGAACCAGTTCGAGGATCCCGAACTGGTCGGACCGTTTCCCGGGCCTGTCTTCCAGAAGCCTTTGTCCTCGCCGCCGCACACCGGCCAACGAGACACACCCGAGTTTCACGACGGCTCGTTCCGCTCAAGGATCGGCCACCTCATCGCATTGAGAGGCCGTCAGACATCGCGGTCCTTGGGTTCTCGTTCAGTAAGCCGGCATCGTACTCGAGACACGAGCTCAACGACGTCGACCAACCTCCCCATCATGATCCAGGGCTCGGAGAAAGTGAGAGACCAAGGCCGAGGGCCGGTGCCTTCCGCGATCAAAGGCAACTTCGTCCCAGTCTCGCCCAGGAAGCATCGGTCGCCGTCGCCGCAGAAACACAAGCCAAATAAATCGGTTCAGATCAATCTGAACTTGACTGAGAATCAGGTGGACCGACTGACAGACGTGTGAGTACCGACGCCGAGATGATGCGTAACTCTCAGCTGACACATTGCCAGATTCTCGAACAAGAGCGAGTCGCCATCCCGTCGCGGACGAGTCGACAACTCCAGTCGAGCTGGATCGCCTGTACGAAATAACGACTTTAACGGCGCCCAGGCTCATAGAGGCACCGGCCATGGGGGTTCTCCTTCGAAAGCCCAAAACGGCCTAAGCAGATACGCAATGAACCCCCTCGAAAGCGACTCGACAACATTTTCGGAGTTGATGCCAACCTCGAACCACAAAGCCAAGTGTTCTCTAGCGTCGAGTCTCGCCGAGCGTCGCCGACAAAATACGCCGACGCCTGTCGACGTTAATGACCTCCGGCAATACGGGACTATTGTGGGCAATCCCGAGAGCGCGCATCCTGTCCCAAAGCCCATGACGCCGGAAACGCCGTCTCCTGCAAGCATTGAACCGGTAGACTCATCCTCTATCTACTCTCAGAGCGAAGGGAGGCCAAGCCCCCTCCACGTCAAGAAGGACAACATCCAGCAACACATTGAGAACGTGTTGCAGTCCTCCAGTGGCTGGAGAGATCCAAACATCCCAGCGCCGGTTCCTGGCATGACCGCTCGGGGAGGAAACTCCCAGAAACATGGTACCCACAAGGGTAGACTGGAAGCCCTCAGGCAGCCGGCAATGGATGCGAGCCAGATCTATTCCCCCCTCAGGCCCTACTTCGCCTACAAAGAGCTCCCCGTGCAGAAGATCGCCGGCAAGACCTTGATCGGGGAACAAGGGTGGCTCGAGCGGCCCAATCAGTCCCCGGACCGCAAGAAGAAGGACGGCTCGCCCAAGAAACCGGGTCTTCTGGACAGCCTCAAAAAGATTGCCAGGGAGATGGTAGGCATTTTAGCGGCGCCCCCAATCCCGCAGCTCATGGCTAACACTATTGACAGACCGAGGGCAAATCGTCAGGCCGAAGACCGCGAGACACGGAGCGGGAGGGGAAAGTGCCGAGAGTCACAATCTCACTCGATCCTCGCGAGCAGAGTCTTCTTTACTGCGAGCTCGAGTTCCACATCAGCAACGCGTTGCACAGCTACATCACGAATGAACTAAACCACGGCCGGCTCAACCCGGACAAGCTCAAAAAGATTGCAGACGGATGGAATCAAAAGGGCCGTCCGAGAGTCGTGGGCTTCCGATACGACTTGGAGACTCAGCTCGAGCTTGTCCACCTCCACATCGATGAGTTCCGGTTCTTCGGCCGTCGTCAGAGCAACCCATTGGAGATTGCCGGCCTGCTTCACGCGATGAAGGTCAACGCTCGGTCTTTGCGCATCCGCACCCATTGCCAGCCGGATTCCGTGATTGCCAAGCAGCTCGTCGATTCTCAGTCTCTCTGCAACACCATCGGGTGCTCCGAGACCCAGCAAATTGCGATTGCCGAGATAGCCCAGTTTTTCAAAGTCATTGTGGAGAGAGAGCAGGCCTACCGGGCACAGCTAGAGCGGGAAAATGCGGCCCAGACGTTGCCGCATGGCCAAGGGGACAGGCAATGGGGACCTGCCAGAGACCTGGCCCAGGGCGTGGATCCTTACGGTGGTCTCCACCTTATACCCGAAGGCTACGACGTCAATGCTGAGACTCTCCATTACAACAACTGAGGGAGGTATAATGATATTCACCTTATCGGGGCTTCGTGTAAGGTGGTGGGCGCGGCGTCTTCGGCGGGTAGCCTCGGGCGGAAGTGGGATGGAGGCACACGAATACATGAACCACAACGAATGGAGGGGGGGTTCAAGGAGGCGGCCACAGGAGAGCTTCTCTCGATGATAAAAGCCCTGCTCACGGGAATCTGCTTTCAAAGGGTCTGACTTGTCTGGTTTCGGAACTGCACTGCTGTATCCTTCTCTCGGAGAAAGAGTCGATGACGCGAGAAGGAGCAGTCGCCGTATGCGTGGCAGCAAATGATGTTATGATGTATGAGTTCTTCTGCAGAAATGAAGATGCCTCGTTAAGACGGATCAGGGACACATGAACACAGTTGGGAGACATGGAACGTTGGTATCTGACATTGAACATGGATAACGGTACCCGGAAATAAACCCCTCTCTAAACTGCTACTGCCCGTGGGCTGCAGGAGCTTTATGGCAATAGTCAACGTAAATCATCAAGTCGACATGCGGTCTCTAGGCAAAACAAGCTGGAAAGGAAACAAGTACAACTGGGACGAAACGAAAACCCTTAAAAAATCATCCGTTCCTGTATGCGTATCGTTCCTCGCTCCTCAACCTCCCCGCACGTAGGTCGTCGTACAGGCGGTCCCGAGAATAGGCGTCGTCCCACTCATCACGACGCCGATCGCGGGGGCGTCCCCTGCCGTGGTCGAGCTCGCGGTCCTTACCGGTGTCATAGTGCGGGAGGTCGCGCTCCCTCCCCCATTTCCTCTCCCAGGCCTCCTGTTGCTCTCTGTCCCGTTGGCGGGCAACCTCGAAGCGTTTCTCGAGCGCGTTGGCGCCGAGGCCGCCGACGAGAGCACCGACGACGGTGGTGATCACGCGCGTCTTCTCGGCCTCGTGAGGCGACCGCGGGCGGTACGTGCCGTTTTCCATCTCCTTACGGTTGCGGGTCCGGACGGTGGCGTCGGAGACCTCGCGCGCAGCCAGCCCGCCGATGACGGCACCCAGCAGGCCGACGCCGATGCCGGAGGAGGACTGGGTGAAGGTGTTGTCGATGGCGTGGCGGGCCTTGCTGATGGGGCTGCGGGGCCGGGAGCGGGGTCGGGGCCGGCCCAGTGCGAGGGTCTGGGGAGGCAGAGAGCGAGGGCGATGGCGGGGCTGAGGCGGAATCTGCAGGGCGTTCGCGTCGTGGGGCGAGAGCGGCGATTCGGGACCGTAGTATGGGTATACCGGAGAAGGGGTCTCGGTGGGGATGGCGCCCGAGACGTAGGGACCGCCAGCGACGGGGACATGCCTTCGTGTGTCCGGGTAGACCACCTGAGTGGGACCGCCGCCGCCGGAGTAGTACTCGGGGGAGTGCTCCCGTGAGAGCAGGGGCAGTTCGCCGTCGTGGTGGTGGTGATTTGGGTTGCGAGCATAGTCGCCGCGGACTTCTCGCTCGTAGTACTTGGACATGGCTGGTCCAAGGGGTGTCGCGCGTGGGCGGCCAAGGTATAGGTAGAGATGAATCAGAACGATCTCGTGGAGTGGAATAGCCCCGTTGGCCTCACTACTGACGGAAATTCGTCTGTCGGTCCAGAAGCCCGGACAGCCGGACGAGGACCCTTTTGATGCAAATTGGCAACAACGAAGATGTTTCCTGATATGGCCAAGCGGAGTGATAGGCTAAATGGGGAGGAGGACGGACGACCGCAGATGGAAGGCTGCGGAGGTCAAGGCTCTCTCTCTCTCCCTCCAAGGCTTGCTTGCTCTGCCGTCAACAATGAACGAAAAGCTCTCGAAAGGGTGCGAAAGACGAAGCCCTCTGACTCAATTTCGCGGCTGCTTCAGCTCGTGTAAGCTCGGTGCCAACGACCGGGTCAAAGAGTCGCGGAAAGAGAAGGGCCACAGATGCAGACGCAGCGCGAGGTTACCGAAACGGAAAGTGTTATGCAGCCGGCTATTGCCTGCACCGACCGGGGCTGGCACGGGACACGGGACGGCTTGGGGGAGAGTAATCTGTTTATTTTTGCCGTTTGTGACGAAAATACGCGGCCCCTGCCTGGACTGGTTGGAAGTTGAAGGCCCTCGGGGTTTGTTCTCGAAAGAATTGGGCGGGGTTGACACCCATTCATTCCCCTTGGGGGATCTCTTGACAAAAATCGCGTTCCCTATCACGAGGTGTGGTAGGCAATGATGTCACGCATGATGATGGACTGCCAGGTGCGGGAACTTGGGGCGTAGCAGCGAAGACGGAGTTGGAGCCACCCACACGGCCTTTAATGTACATGGCACGGCACGTCGTACATCTTAGAACGTGCTGGAAGTGCATATCGCTCGCTTGTGTGGGTGGCAGTGAGGATATGGGAAACTGGCCTTGATGAGGAGGGAAATCGACCACGGTCGCCTGGGTGGGCAAGCCTCGAGATGCAGGATTGCGGGATCATCTGCACCTCTTGGGTTGAGCCTCATCCATATCGACCCACAAGATGTTTCGGCATTCGTCTTACTCTCCACGCCTTTGGCTGGCTGGCTGCTGCGGAGGGGCTGGCGCTGCTTGAGAGAAAGAGTGAGTCGAGTCAGTCGGACGTGGCAGAGCGATGTGTATGTGTGTGCGGGGCTAAACGACCGCCAAAGCGTGGCTCCTGCTCCGCCCCCTCCCTCCCAGCTTCCTGTTCTGCGCGTGTACCTACGAGCACCTATGTAGGGAGCATGACCCTGTAACAAGGCCCCTCATTGGCCTGGTTCACGAAGCTTCCTGTTGGTGCGACATCAGCAGGCTTTCCACGAGGCACTCCGAGACTCACGGAGAGGAGAGAGTCGATCTCCCGGTGTGAGACGAAGCTTCGCTAACACCTTTTGGCGTTGGAGATGAGCCGCCTCCTCTCGCCTAACAAGGATACCTCGGCGGGCGAACGTCAAAGCCAGTCAGCGCTGGCGAAGCCGAGCATGCCGGAGGAAAGCAGTGCCGGTTACCGATACCCGGCCCCATAACGGGGTACCGACTCCGGACATACACTAGTCTCGACCACCCGCTATCTATCCCTCATCTACCTGGGTATCATTGACCCGCCCGTAACGCCACCCGCCGGACGGGAGGCTTCCTTCTCATTCGCGATATCGACCGGTCGCCCGTACTGGCCTGGCTAATCATCGGCTGCATGCCGCTTCAAAAGAACACGAGCGGCCCACTACGGTGTCCCGACGCCATTGGGTAGGTAACTTGTTGCCCCTCAGCCCAGCGACCACTGTCGGCGAACCATCGTCTCGACGGTGCGGCAGCGACATTCATCCCCCCGCGTTCATCTTCGCAACGAGACGCTTCGTGCCGTACCAGTCCCGCCAGTATTGGCAAGTCTCGTGGATAACACGAATCCGGCCCTCCGTTAATCCTCTTTTCCATTTCCCTTTGCCGAGACAACAGCAAAAACACCCACCAAGCGGAACTTGGCGCTCGAGTCTCGTCCCTCCTTACCTCTATTGCGTCATGACCGACAAAGCCGTCGAGGCGCCTGTCCTGGGCGTGGTCGAGGATGATAACTCGTCCACGCCTCGCGAGGAGAGACTGGAGAGATGGAACGGAACTCGCATCAACTCGTATCGGTTCTTTGTGACTCTTTGGAGCTTCATCATCATGGGCATGAACGATGCCGCCATCGGTGTAAGTTCGCTCCGTCTTTCGAAGACCTACGACCGGCGACTAACAACTCCTGTATAGGCCCTCATCCCATATGTGAGTCTACGAGGCTGAGAGCCGGCTCGAGGAACTTCGCATGGCTAATGCCATTCGTCTAGATTGAGGCTTACTACAGCATCACATACACCGTCGTGGCTCTGCTCTTTCTGTCGCCGTTTATCGGCTATCTGATGGCGGCCCTTTCTAACAACCTCATCCACCACAAGTTCGGCCAGCGAGGCGTCGCCGTGCTGGGGCCCGTCAGCCGTATGGTGGGCTATATTCCACTTGCACTGCACCCTCCGTACCCGGCCCTCCCTGTAGTCCTGTTGTTCGCCGGTTTCGGCAACGGTCTCGAGGACAGCGCCTGGAACGCCTGGGTTGGAAACATGCGGAACGCCAACGAGCTGCTCGGGATCCTGCACGGCGCTTACGGCCTGGGCGCTACCATCGGCCCGCTCGTCGCCTCGGCCATGGTGGCCAGGGGCCAGAAGCTGTCGTGGTTCACCTTTTACTACGTCATGATCGGTGTGACGGTGATTGACTTCTCGGTTGCCACTACCGCTTTCTGGAAGGCCACCGGCAGAGTCCACAGGGAGACTCACCGGTCGTCGACTGGGGAGAAGAGGACGACCACAAGGACGGTGCTGAGGGAGCCCATCACCTGGCTTCTGGCCCTATTCCTGCTGGGTTATGTCGGGGCCGAGGTCAGCCTGGGCGGTTGGATTGTCACCTTCATGCTGCGCGCTAGGAATGCCGAGCCTTTCCTGGCCGGCGTCACAGTAGTCTTGTTTTGGTAAGAATCCCGTTCTCTCCTCCGGGAGCCGAGTGCTGGCCACCCTCAGTGTTAACACCTATTGCTCCAGGCTAGGGCTCACCATAGGCCGGGTCTTGCTGGGATTCATAACGGGGCGGATAGGAGAGAAGCGCGCCATCGCCATCTACCTGCTCATCTCCATCGCGCTCGAGCTATTCTACTGGCTGGTTCCCAACTTCGTCGCATCCGTCATATTTGTCACTTTTCTCGGTTTCTTTCTTGGGCCCCTGTTCCCTGCTGCGATCGTCGCCGCGACCAAACTGCTACCTAACGACTACCACGTCAGCGCGATCGGCTTTGCCGCCGCCTTTGGAGGCGGTGGTGCTGCCATTTTCCCGTTCGCCATCGGGGCCATTGCACAGCAAAAAGGCGTCCAGGTGTTGCAACCCATCATCTTGGCCATACTGGTGTTCATCCTTCTCCTGTGGCTTTGTCTCCCTGGGGGCATGAGGCGAGGTGGGCTTGAAAGGGCGAGAGAAAACCACGAGGGCCTAGGCAATGACGTCAAGGGTTTCTTCAGGTGGATAGGCCGGCGCCTCAGGCGGTTGCCTTAAGATGCGCCCGGATGTACGTAGACCCGGTATGGCCTCCGTGGCTTCGCTCGATAGTCTTTATTGCCCTATAGATTCGTTATGGACTGTAGCAGTTCATCCGCTAAGCGCCGCACGTAGAACTCTCGAGCATCCGGGGGTAGATTACTGAAGCTGGTCCCGACGCGGGCGATGTCCTGGCGCCCCTTCTCGTAAGCGGCCAAGTCGCGGTTCCCGTAGACGTCCCTTCCTGCCGAGTAACCTCTTTCCAGATTGCGGAAGAAGACGTTGATGGCGACGCTCATGTCGGACGTTGGGGTGGCGGTGTGGAGCCAGAGTGGCGGGAGGAAAAGAATGTCACCAGGCCCGACAGCGGCCTCGTGCGGATGGACACCTTTCAGGCAGCCCGCGTCGAGTGACGAGAAGACATCGACACTGGAGCTGGAAGCGCCCGGTGCGAAAGACAAGTTTGATACGTCTGAAGGGGGGAAAAGAATTAGACGCTTGGAGCCGCCGACTTGGACGTACACATTCGCCATGACCTAGGTACGGTGGTGATGTTAGAAGCCTAGGGCGCCGTATCTGTGTTCATCACGGCCCGTCTCGGATCCAACTTACGTCATAGTGCAACCACATGTTCACCGGCCCGGAGATGCGCAACACAGAGCTGAATGAGTTTTTGTCTACGAAGCCAAGCTGAGGTGGCAAGGCAAAATCCTTCGCCAACGACGGGTAATCATCGGCGAGCTGGGTGGGGAGGCTTGACGGCTCGTCCCTGGACAGCGCCCTCAGGTACAACCGCTTCCCGTCCCGAACTTGTTTGATGAACTCCCCAAAGCCCTTGGTAACGTAGCGGAAGTTCTTGGCGTTAAAGTCCATCTTCTCGGTGGTGGATTCGTGTACGGAAATCTGATGCGGTTCGTCAGTTTGGCTCACGAGGACAACACCACAACCCCCTCCCCCCTCTGCTCATGGCGCTTCTTGTGGATTGCAGACCTTGCGATCGGGGCCAACGCTGTTGATAAGATATTCAGCCGACCAAGCGGACTTGCAAGGACCGATGTCCGACCCCTCGATGACGACAGGTTTGCCTGCCTCGAGTATCTTTTGGAAACGCTCCGCGGTCTCGATTTTAACACGAGGGACGGCCTGCCTCTCGACTGGGGTAGATGACTCGGCGGCATTCTCTTTGTTGCCGGCCGTGATCTCCACCGTTGCTAGGAACTTTATTGGCTCGGGCTGTGGCAACGGAAGCAGTGTGTCGCTTTGGGGCGGAAGCCGGCTGGCATCGAAGTGGAAGCCGTGACTTCCCACCGCCCAGTACGTTCCCATCGAGAAGCACGTCGCGCCACCGCCGACGATGGCGAAGTCACCCTCTCCGTAGTGCACGATAGAGGACCCAACAATAAAGGGACGTACTACGCCGGAGCGGTCTGTGCCGTCAAGCCTGGCAACCACGTTGATATGACCTCCCGCTATCCTGAGAACAAGGATGTCGTCTGCCGATGGCAGCTGCACGTCTTTGATCACGCCGCCCAAGAGAATGACGTATCCGTCTTTCGACTGTACAGCGATGGATCCAAATCTCGAAAGAATGCTGGGAACCCGCTCGTCTTGATGCGTCTGTTGCACAAATGCCAGAGAGGGCTGTTTATGACTGTAAGCGCTTGAAGCCATCCAGCAATTGCGGCAATCTTACCTCGGTTTCGGACAGATCCAGATTCCATGTGTAGATGTTCTGGTTGATTGTGCCGTCCTCAAGATTACCTCCGGTAAGAAAACCGTCGAAAGAACGAGGCCCGTTACTGCCTGTGCAGACAAAGGTGGCACCGTACAGGGAAGGCGGCGCAGATCGTGTCCTGCACTTTGACCAGCCCCTTGTGGGGTCGAAGAGGAGGTATTCGGCCGATGTTCGGAAGTGATTGGTCTTTCCACCGGCCAGCAGGGCGAGAGATGACGAACCCAATCGAGTGACAGAGTGCCTGAAAAGGGGGGACGGGAGGTCCTCTGCTCGCTCCCAAGTATTGAACACCTTTTTGAAAAGCCAGCAGTCTTTGAAGGCGGTCGATGGTGATGCACGACCGCCTACCAAAAGAGTGCCGGCACTGCTCAGGTCTGTGAGGGTGTGACAGACCCGCCCCGACGGTCCCTTTCGGGGCGAGCTAGACACAATGGGGTGGCTGGAAATCCGATACAAGTCTTCGGAGCTGAGTCGGCCGTTGGGGCCTTGTCCGAAGTTGTGCGAGATGAGCGCCTGCCCGTCTGGGTTCTCGACGAGCATGGCAGCGCCAAATCGTCGGTGTCCTCTGCCAGCCTCGTATATAGTTGTGCTCATGGGGGATTGGTACGACTTGACGTCGAGTTCCACTAGATGCCTGGAGACGTGCCCTTCGACTTCGGAGCGAGGGGTGGAGGCGAGCATGACAAAATAATGGCTGGCGAAGAGTGCAAACTCCTCCCACTCGTCGAAGGCCTCGACGGTGTCGAGAGCTCTCCTCTCAGCAGCGGTCATGAATAGGTCATCGGACCAAGTCTCCCAGAGTGTCCAGCTCTCGGTCGACGGCCAACCGAGAGACTCGAAACGCTTCTTCTGGCTAGCAACGGTGGGGTAACGGTGGACCGATTTCAGCCGTGTATTGAGCTTATCGAAATGCTTGAGCATTGTGTGCGCGAAGGGATGATCGGGCCCATCCGGCAGGATTTGCTCCAGCAGACAGAACTCGGCTGCGTGCCCAGTCAGAACATCGTCTCCACGGGAAGGGCCAGATGTAGCACTTTACCATGTCTGAAGGCGCCCGCCCAGCTGATCACTCCATCGGCACCTTCGGTGTCCATGTAGGTGATGGACACTTCGGCCACGAAGAGAAACTCCGTGTTGGGGATGTCGAACAGGGCATCCAGGGACCTCTGCAGAGTTGCCAGCTGCCGAAGATCACAGCCTACCTGACAGTATCTTTGGCTCTTGAGGATAACAGGGGAGTCCTGGCTGACCTCCCAGGACCCCAGGAGGCCCTGCAACTCAGGGGTTTCGAGGACGATCTGACGCTTCTTCTGGATGAGATCCGGATAGTCGACGTCGACAAAGGTGACGTCCTGGCATGATTCAGGATAACGAACTTCGCACTGCCATGGCAGGACATCGCTGATGACACAGATTCAGCACTGCAACGCATGTACGGGGGCAGTTCAGAGTACGAGACCTTACCTCCCGCAGCCCAGGTTGACGACGACCTTTTTACGGAGCGAGGGTTTCTGGAGAAAGCGGCGCACTAGAGTATCAATGACCTTGAGGCGCAAGTGATAGCCCCTGTTGATGAGGGGAGCCCTTCGCTGGAACTTCTTGACAAAGAAACGGAAGTAGTGCGGCTCATCGGGATAGTAGAGACGTTCCTTGGTACGATGAGCACTCTCTTCTCGGCGAGCCAGGTAGGTGGAAGCAAGACATACCACACTCCGTTTCGAGACTATCGAACTGCTGTTTGTCTAGTTGCAGGGGGGTGGTGAGCATTGTGTCATGCGACGACCCTCACTACGGAACGCGATAGTTGTTGGGTGAGGGGCGTCGAGATCCAACTCACAGCCATAATGAGGTCGTCCAAAGCTTGTGTGCCACGTGCCTTTTGAGCCGAGGGCGCCATACTGGGTGGGTTGGGACTCATGCCACTTTCAGCGCAGCTTTGTACCTAAGAAGCGATGGGAGTGCGTGGGATGCGTCGGCTCAAGTCCTGACAGAGGGGCGCTGCCAATTTTTCTGGTGTCGAGGATAATTTCCAGATGGGGAAAAACCCCAATGGGGGAAACACGCACAAGTCATTATGGGGCCTCGAGCTCCAAGCCTCCGTTACAAGAGCTTAGACCAGAATTGCCTTGCGGCGCCTACCGTCTTGATGCAAGAAATAGCCTCTGGAAGTTTAGTCGAGTCAGATCTCTCATCACGTGTGTGAATCAAGCATTTTCCTGAGGCTCAAGTGCATTCACCATCTCATCCAGGGCTAAGCTCTCCATGCTGTAGTTGTGTCATACTACTGGTTCAATGGCGATAAGGCAGGGAAGGTGGTTCACCTTCCGCAGGCACTTGTGGTGGCTTCTGCCTGACGTACCAGCCACACGTTCCACTTCTGCCGCACGCAGGCGCCCCAAGCACCTACCTAACCTCAAGACAAACAGATACTCTGCTGTAGGTAGGTAGGTAGGTGACGCTGGGACCACGGGCTTACATAGCTTCCCCGCCGCCCCCACTGGATTGGAGTAGGGGGCCGCCCAGGTCCATGTCTTCTCCATTCACATCCACTGCTTCGCTGAGAGAGCTACACCAACCTTGACCTTGCTTGACCCGGCCTCACCTTCGCCCGCACTGCAACCGCTACCGCTCCCACGATCGCTCCTCACCTTCCGCTCCTCGCCGGGCTGCGCCGCCCTGCTCCACAGCTTCAACCACACTCTGACCGGTGCTCTTCACCAGGTCGATACGCCAGCTCGAGACCTCTGCCGGACTCGCTGGCATCCAAAATTCGTTGCGTGCCGACCACCCTCAGCGATCCTCCCCGAACCAAGCAGTTGATCATACCACGACTGTGTTGATATTTGATCCGAACACCACCGCCGCACCTCGTACACGCCATCGCCTCCCGTCTCCCGTCTGTTGACTGTACCACTGAAACCTCGGCCGCTCGTTGCACTGGGCCCTGATATCCCACTGTCTGCAAACAACCCGTTGTGACCCCATTGCGACGACTAAGCGTTGCGGGTATCCCAGTCTGCGAAACCCACCTAAAATCACCACCTTGGTTGTTGCTCGTCTGGTTCTTCTTCAAAACCGGCGCCGCCCGGGCGACACAGAATCTGCTGTTCGAAAACCCGACAGAGCACATTACACGCAGCCAAGGCCTCAGTCCGAGCAGCGCACCATGGCGAACACCGCTCTTAACTTCATCACCTTCAACCAAGACCATAGCTGTCTGGCCGTTGGTATGGATTCCCTTCGTGCGCATGCTTGTCTTTCGCTGCGTCGGGTTGCAGTTCTGGACTAACGGGCCGGCTCGCTGTACGCCCCCAACAGGCACATCCAAAGGTTTCCGAATCTACCATACCGACCCCTTCTCCAAAATCTTCAGCAGTGACGATGGAAACATCGCCATCATCGAGATGCTGTTCTCGACCTCTCTTGTTGCCTTGATTCTCTCGCCGCGACACCTGATAATACAAAACACAAAGGTGGGCGCTTCCCTCGACGTTGCACCCGACCCGTGTAAGAGGGATTCGAGCTGATACTGACGTTGGCCAGCGGTCTTCGGTCATCTGCGAGCTCACCTTTCCGTCCGCCGTGCTTGCCGTGCGTTTGAATCGCAAACGCCTCGCTGTCGTCCTCGAGTCCGAGATCTACCTATACGACATCTCCAACATGAGCCTTCTCTACACGATCCCCACATCTCCGAATCCGAGTGCCATCTGCGCTCTCTCGCCCTCTTCGGAGAACTGCTACATCGCATACCCCTTGCCGAAACCTCGTGAGGACTCGGGCGACAAGAGACCAGCTCATGCGCCTCCCCTGTCAACATACGTTGCGCCCACGTCGGGGGAGGTTCTGGTTTTTGACACACTTACCCTGAAGGCCGTGAACGTCATCGAGGCGCACCGCTCGCCCCTCTGTTGCATCTGCCTCAACAGCGAAGGGACGCTTCTGGCGACGGCGAGTGAGACCGGCACCATCATCCGCGTCTTCTCGGTCCCCGGGGGCCAGAAGCTGTACCAGTTCCGCCGGGGAACTTACCCCTCCACCATTTACAGCATGTCCTTCAACCTCAGCTCTACGCTTCTCTGCGTCTCCTCGACCTCCGACACGGTCCATATCTTCCGCCTCGGAGCTCCTCCGCCAGGGAACCACTCGGCCGCAGCCGCCGCCGCCGCCGCCGAGCCGCCGGCATCGCCTCGCCAGGATCGCTGGTCTAGGTCGCGCAGTTACGACAGTGCCAACGAGTCACCTGTGGGCAGTGCAGCGGGGTCTCCGAGAAGCGATCTGGCGGAGCCCACCGGGCCGGGAAACGGCGGCGGCGGCGGCGGCGGCAGCAACTTGCAGCAGGCCAACAGGCGCCAAAGCGGTTCGTTTAGCAGCATCCTCCGGCGCTCGTCGCAGATAATGGGTCGCAGCGTGGTCGGTGTCGTTGGTTCGTACTTACCACAGACCGTGACCGAGATGTGGGAACCCCTGCGGGACTTTGCCTACATCAAGATCCCCAAGTCGTCTAACTCGCCGACGGGACCGGTGCGAGGCGGTAACAACGCAAGCGGGTTGCAAGTGTCTAGCGGCCCGTTGCGAAGCGTCGTGGCCATGAGCAGCAGCAGCCCTCAGGTAATGGTTGTCACCAGCGACGGCGGCTTCTACGTTTACAACGTCGACATGGAACACGGCGGGGAGGGTTACCTGGTGAAGCAGTTTTCGTGAGTCGTCCGCCTCTCCTCGGTCGCGTTACCCTGGCCGCTAACTAGTTCCTGTGACAGTGTGGTTGACGGTGACGACAAGCTGGACGCGTCATCATACGGAACGTAAGAGTGTTGCTCGGCCGCTTGAGTGGGGACGTTGTTGGTGGACATGGTGTGGTACGGTCATGATTGCTGAAATCGTGTCGTGGAGAGAGGAAGAACAGCTCTGCATCAGGAGGCGTTTGGTCACTCTTTTCCTTCTTCTTTTCTGTTTCACCCTCCGATTAGTTATGGGAGGGTTTGATTGGCTCGTGGGGAGGGGTTCTACAGCACCTTGCATTCTTGACCTGCGTGATGTGAAGCTCTACACACCTATCAGGACTAAACTGCTAATAATTGACCAATAAACACAAACTCCCTCCACGAAAGCGCGTCTGTTGTGTGTGGAGACCGGCGATTGGACCTACCAAACATTTGACATGTAGAGGGCCAATTGACAGGTACCACTAGGCTGGGAGAGGTCACAGGGGGATGGATTGATTATCACAAGAGATGATGAACAATCGGGATGATTTACGGTCACCGTGCATGTATTATCAAAAACCTTTATCCGGTATTCAGGCATCGCCTCTCTCCTAAGGGCTCTTCTTCCTCCCTCGCCACCAAAAGCATTGGTATCGTCGTTAGTCATTGCCAACAGCCATGTGTGGCCGAGCCCTTTTAAACACCCGCTTTTGAACGATTGTGCGACATGGCGAGGCGAGAGCTTCTCCGAGTTTCCCAAGAATAAGTAAAGCCCAACCAGGGATAACAAAAACCATGCGCCTTCCCAGTCAGTCAGCCAGTCGATCCCCTTTCCCAAGAGACCCCAAAGTCCAGTCAATAAAGAGCCCGATGCGTCGAAAGCGCCATTCCGTCAAAGCATAAGTTCCGTGCAGACCATGCTTTGTGTGTGAGATTTTCTGCTCCTATAGACAACATAAGTAGAAGCGGTCCTCCGCCAGGACGCTGGTGTTCCTGTCCCTAGCCCATTTGCCAACAATGATGATGATGCATCGCAGATGCCACATGTGACAATAGGAAGCATCCCACGATCAACGTGGCCAGGTAGATGGCGGTTTTGAAAATTGGAGATAAGAAGATTGGTCGAAGTGGACCAGCGTGGAACACGCGATCCTATATTCAGTCGCCGAGGGTTCGTCTGCTGCCATCATCTGGCGTACGGACGATTCATGAGCGCGATCTCGCGAGCGATCTCGCCCCATTCAAGCTCACGCTTGATACCCGCCGGGCCATTCTCCTTCACCTGGTTGAGCTCTTCCCACTTGAGAAGCTCATAGGCGAAGCGCAGGTGAGGTTGGATGATGACGTTGAGCCTGCGAGCTCGGACGAAACAGTACGCCCTGGGGAACGACAGGCCCTGCGACCGCATCACTTCGGCAATACATATGGTTGCACTCCGCGATACACCGACTCGGCAGTGCACCAGCGTGGCTGTGCCATTTCGTCGGCCACGATCTAGTGGTGAAGGCGGTCAGCACCATTTCTGCCTTGTCCAACGTGTCCAACGCGCGCCACGGGTGGGGAGGCTTACCGATGAAGTCGAGGCATCGCTCAAACTCGTCCGTCAGGGGGTCGATGCCATTATCCTGTACGCCTTGGACAACGCAGACGTTTTCCGGGCCCCATTCATCCAAGTCGCCCTCCCTCCACATCGAGGTCTCACCGACACTGAGTATCTGACGAATTCCCAGAGCCCTCAGGAGGTCGGGGTTATTTGCATGGCCAAGATTGCCGAGGTACATGTAATCGAGAACTCGACTGGGCAAGGAGCCGTCCAAGCCGGGCAGCCACGACGGCTCCTTGATCAAAGCCGTGACTTCACGAAGGCCCTTTCCAGAGTGAATGGGCGACTCATGGAGCAAGCGGGCCTCGATACACGTGAGAAGAGCTACGTCGGTAGGGTAGGCAAAAAAGTTGCGCTTCTTGCTGGTGTGCAGGTGCAGCCAGGCATCGGCGATGCCCTGCCCAGTGCTATAGCTGAAATAGGCGATTCCGAGCATGGTGGACTCCGTGTATCCATCAGCGCAGTGAATGAGAATCTTCCTTGGTCGTAGGTTCACGAGGGATGACCCGCCCTGCTCGTCCATGTCGGTGTCGCCATCCACGTCGATGCCGGGCCCGCTCGTCATGGGAAGCGTGCCGTGGGCCAAGTGGTAAATCCACTTGCAAGTTTCCAGGATACCATCGGCCTCGGCCTGTGACCATGTTGGTGGCAGGATGCTCCCGGATGAGGGGAAGTCGATATATGGCCGCTGAGCAAGTTCGACTCTCGACAATGCCAGAGTGCGCAGCGCGGATGGGTTCAGCCGGCCAACGTCGCTGCATTCAATGAGGACGTCGAACTGGTCTTCCTCGCCCGATGCGGGGTCCGGTGTCGGGCCCAGCCAGACATTGTGGGATATTTCCGAGGCCTTGGTCATGTTGCACATTTCCTTGCGCTCCTGGTGGAAAAAGTCGAGGACGTTGCCAGTAAGTCGGCCTTGAGCGTCAACGGCCACAATCTCGTTGTGGTCTTTTTCGAAATGCTCGAATGGGGCCACGCACAGGAAGGTGTTGTATTCCGGGATGATGTGGCCTTGAGTCTCGTGCCGTTGCCGCCAGCGAAGCTGTGCCGTGGCAATGTCGATACCGAGTTTGCGAACAGCCTCGTCGTCCTCCCCGTAGACGACGATATCCGAGATCATGGCAGCCTTGGCAGCCTGGATCTGGAAGTTCCTGACACAAAAGCCATCACGGGGGTCAACATCGAGGAACTCGGGGGCGGCGGTCAGATGAACGAACTCCTGCGGGGCGATGGCACCCTTGAGGCGGGCAACACTCAGATCGCCATCGGCCTTGACGAGCGTGACTCCTCGAAGGCAGGTGGGCGTCTTGCGGAGAGAACGGTGACGGGCGATGAAGAAAGCTTGCTGGATGTGGTTATGGGGGTGGAGCCCGTGGAACCAGGGGAAGACTTGGTTTGGATCCGGCAATGGCTGGCGGGAGATGTAATCCAGGGCAGCGGCAACGTCGGCGGGACGGATTGTGTAAACGGCGACGGGTCCGGATTCGAACCTGGAGAACTTTGAGGGCGGATAAAGCAGCGAAGACTGCTGAGCCGGTTCGTCGTCGTGGGGAGGAGACGGCGGCGGAGTGTTGGGCTCCTCTGCAGGAGCGGGCCCCGGTGGACAGACGGGGAGGTGCTTGTTGGGGACAGGGACTTGGGCGGTGCCGATGGACTCGAGCGATATAGAGGGAACGGCGCTCACCGTCGATGTTGGACGATGCGGGGGAATCGGCCTCGGAAGGGCAATTGTCGCCATCTCGAGCAGCAGCTTTCGCGGCCTCGGCGGGCTGTGAAGGACAATGAACTGCTGGGTGCTGTTTACCCACGACTGATCGTTAGACTGGGACAGGTGATGCAGCCAAATTCACTGACTGAGTTCAGGCGTACAGACGGACAAACGGGCGGGTGGGCGGCGGAGGCGGCGGCGGCTTGTGCTGCTTCTCTGCCAGGGGATCTTTATCTAGAACCCCGAAAGATTCGTTGTCAGGAATGAAACTGGAAACTACAGAGAGCTGGGACGAGACGGTGGAATCGAGCAGTTGCATAGAGGACGTATCGTCCAGCTCGTCTTCCCGAGAGTTGAGTTGTTGAAAGAGAAAAGGAAGGGGGGTAGGGCGTCTGTCACCGCAGATGGGTTGGGGTGTGACACGGCACCGCACCGCACAGCACAGCACACCGGGGGAGGGGGGGAGGAAACACACTCGAGCCAACCAGGCTGGGCTGGATGGTTTTGGGTCGACTTGGTGGTGGTGGTCGATCCTTATCGCGCATGCACCCCAAACGCAACCAACAGTGATGCCAGCGCCAGCGGCAAAGAAGCAGTAGCGCCGGTTCGTGATAAGCGGCAGCGCCTTAACCGGAGTGGGTGGGTCTCTTGCAACGACGGGGACAGCGATAACTACCTACAGTAGGTAGGTAGGGCAGATATGCGTCTAGTATCACCCTGTGCAGCAAACCTCTATCTGGTTTCAACAGCGATGGAACGGATCGTGTCGGTGCTGTCGACAAACCTTCATCACATTGCTTGATGCTGCGTGGACAGTGGAACGAGACTGTTGACCCTCGTCCTCATAGGAATTCGTACAGAGTATTGGTTGGTGCACTCCGCCGCCCCAGCTCCCCCCCCGAGTGAACCAACTACCTACTTTAGTTTACAATGTATACATTGTACATACCCCAGATCCCCTAGGACCAGTGGGATCGCCGGGTGTTGCGACATCAGTCAAGATAACGACACCACAGTGAGTAAACCAACAAAGCACAATTGGACCGCCCAAGACAGGAAGACCCCCGGGGGAGGCCCTGCTGGCCTTGGAAGGACCCAGCAGACGGGCGTGGGAAGACGGGGGTGGCAGGACAAAGTGCAGTGCATTGTCACATTCCAAGTGGAGAGTTACGGGGCGTCGGCGCTAGCGCGCCGGTGCTGCATTCAGTGACTGTAGCGCCATTCACATTGGGTGCCACAGCACCCGCTATGCACACCATCACCACGGCGCTATCGATACGCTACGAATACCTACCAGGTAGGTAGGTAGGTAAGTAGGTAGGTGCACACGTACCTTAAGAACTGCGCACCTACCTATCCGTACTAGGTATGTACTTGTATACCTACACACACACACACACACACACACATGGTAAGAGCATGCGATCGACGACCTCGATGGGATCGCATCACTCGATTGCCTTTCCCCTCCCCCATGGAGCGTATGAAAATGGGCACCTACCAAGTCTACCGTACTACCTAGGTAAGTGACCATACCATGTATGTCCCAAGCCGTTGAATCACTCACTCCCTTTGCAGCAAACACGCTCGATCGGTTCGCATCCCTCCCTGCACATTCACAGCGCCCATGCATGCTATAAGGACCCTGCCCATGTAAGAAGGCACGACACCCCGTGTCACGCAGTCTCCATCATTCGCATTAAAAAAAAATGTCCATCTGTTGAAGAGAGAGTTCCAGGACGGTGGCCAATCCGGGGCTCCGCTCCGCTCTGCCATGCATGCCAGGTGGGTGGGATGAGGGGATGGCGTGCACGGCCCAAGCGGGGTTGCGAGGTGCGTGTCTTGGCCTGTCCTGACCTGTCCTGACCTGACGGCACCTTTCCAGTTCACGCCATCCTTGCCTGTCTGTCCTTTTTGAAACATGCCGAGCGGCAGCAAGAGACTCAGTAGGTATCCGCTTCTGCATCTGCTCCATGCGTTTTTGTCTGCTTCCTCCGCCATTGTCGACGCTCTCTGTGTGACACAACTGTCAACGACTGGTTCAGTTTCAGTACGGATAACAGCTATCGACATCTTGCATCTGTATGGGGTAGTGTTTCGCCATCTACCAAGCAGTCTAAGCAATCGTCGCCCTTTGCCCATCCGACGCCATCAGGGTAGGACGAGGCAAGCCTTGATCAACTGCTGCTCCATGGGTGTGAGTGTTGGGTGGCCGATACACTTTCGCGTCCACTATCCCCCTCGGTTGGGAGACTCATTCCTGACGCTGCTCCCATCCAAACTCGTTATCGTTAGCTTGACGTCCCACGGCGTCGTTGCCTTGAGTTATCTCATCACAATCCCTGGAGCCCCGGATTCCATGCGTGATTGCACGAAATGCCAACCCCTATACCTGTGACGTGCCTGTGACGACGCACTGAGAATGAACGGCCTGGAGAACGAAATGGGGCTGAGACGAGGCAAGACGGCACGCGAGCTCTCCTGGAGCGTCCGCCGCAAACGATCGTCCTCATGGTAGGTAGGCAAGGAAGGCCGTGCAGTGGGGAATCCAGTCCTATGGCTCTCGGCTTCTAATATTCTCCGATGGCAGGCCCGCTCACTTCTTTACTTGACACTTTAGTCTTCACTGGCTTGCGTGCTCGCCCAGGTCCAAGTTTCTTCTTGTTCCCACCAGCATAGTTGTACACCCACTGGCAGGCCTTTCACGACTCGCGTCAGAAACCGTCCTTCGATTCAAACGAGAAACTGATTGGAGGCAAAAATGTTAATGCTGGGCGTGTCTCCCTCGCGGCCTCACCTTTCCCGCTTGCTGAAAGCCTGTAAGCTGCAAGAAGCCAAGTGAGGCCGATAAGGGGTGCGGCGGCCCCCTCTTGTATCATTTCCTTCTTGTACAAGAGTCAAGCTCGTCCTGTAGTGTTTGGAGTGACCGAAGCTATAATAGGAAAGAAAAAGAGAGGGGGGAGATGGACCACTCTAGGTGGAAGCATCCACAGCCCATCGTGACGCCACCCCCCAGAATTTCCCAAGCCGATCGACTACTACGTATGAAGCCAAGGTAGGTACTTACTATGTAGGTAGGTAGGTAGGTAGTTAACTGATGCAGCAGAGCAGTCGTCGCACAGACGTTGAGGCGGTGGAGAACCCTCCCCCCACTGCGGGGGCCAGGACGCTTCGGCCAGCTCGTGTGGCTCGTGTGGCTCGTGCAAGCCGGGAGCACTGACCATCCTCCAAAAGAGAGCCAAAGAGGTACGTACGTCATTGAGCGCCTGGACATAAACACAACCAACGTCCTGGTGAAGCACATGCCCTTCTTCTGCCTTACTAAGGCTGCCGCCCCCTTGCACGCTCCTCTTCGCTTGCTCCTCATATTTCTCGCCCGAGTGATGAATACGCCAGGAGGTTGCCCACCATCGTCTCCGGTACCTGAACTAACGGCCAGGCTTTCGTTCTTGGCCCCAACTCGGCTTTCTCTCAGAAATTAGCTCGAAAAACCTACGTGTTGTTCCGGGTCCTCGCGAATCAAAAGTTCAGTGGGCAGTCGCCAGCCTGCAAGGGACATTTCCCCATCCCACCCGGCCCGAGTTTTGTTACCGGTAACTTGACTGCCCACTGTTTGCATCTCGGATCGAGGCTGATATAACATTCCTTGCGTAGCCGAAGTTCACCTCCTCGACGATACGCATCTCCGTCCGCTGCCCGCCCCGGCGACACAAACCCTCCAGCCCTGCTAATCTGAACCATGCCAAAGCTCACGAAACTCCAAAGGCTCACCTACGGCCGCCCGTAATCGTTGATGTCGTTTTGCGAATAGGGCACTAGCCTTCCTCGTCTCTGAACCCCGACATCCCGCCCAAACCGACGGCTTCCCGCAACCACCGGTATATCGAACCTCGTATCTTGACCATTGAAGCTTCAGCAGCAAGCTGGCAAGCAAGACCAGCTTCTCAAAATGTCCCCTTCGTCGCAAACCCACACGTACGGCCTGAAGTGTCGCCTTGCGCCCGTGCCGCAACCCTTGTCCGCAGGCGCCTATGACGGCATCCCTCCCGTTACCGCGCAGTACTTCTACTCTTCGGTCATACCCATAGATGATCCTCTGTCCCCAGGGACCATTGCCGGTGTCTCAGACGCGCGAACCACACGTGGCCAGATCCGACCCTTTTCGCTGGGCGACAGCAACGCTCTCGAAAAGGCTTGGCTGAGCTTCCTGTCTGACGATAATATCCAAGCCCACGAGCAGCTGGTACGGGATCGGAAACCCAGCCTAGCCACGCAGAAAGTGAACGCAGCCAGACTGGCTCTTCTGGTGCGCCACTTGGCTGTAAAGCACCTCCATAAACACGGCGGCACCATTCAGGCATCGTCCTCGGCAGGCGAGGCTTCCGACATGCTCCCGGATACTCCGATTTCCGTCTGCTGCCCGGACGTGTTTATAGATGTGTCCACCGAACTACAGAACACTTTTTGTGCGCTTGCCAGGAAGTATCATCATTCGCTAGGCCAGGACAGTGTTGTGCAAGACGTGATGACGGAGCTGAGACGGTTAACCTCCTCCGCCGAATCCCGGTCCCAGCCTGGGAACAGTTCATCCTCGCGGCCTCGTGCGGACTCGGCTCGGTCACGACAAATGGGAATCATTGGCTCTTTCAGTCCCCGTCGAGAAGCGGCAAGTGAGCTGCAGAGGCTCGCCAAGGAGGCCGGAAACACTGGGGATGATGCCAAGTCAAGGGCGAGGTCTGAATCTCGGGCGAGTGAGCAAGCCTCGCAGCCCTCAACCCCGGGCCTCGGAAGCTCGTTTCGACAGCATCCGGTAGACGATGGCATCTCTGGGAAGCCATTCGTTCGAGCCGGAATTCGGCAGAGACCGCAGGACAACTTTCCGACTCCGTTCCCTCCTCTGGAGCCTTCCAACCCGAACGACGCAGAAGGGCGGGAAGCGCAACCGCCGAACGCCTCATCAGAGTCGCCAAGAAAAAGGTCAAATACCACGCAAGCCAAGCTTGTCAGTGATGAAAGCTACCGGAGGGAGGCGATCGACGTCGTCGTTGGTGTCTCTCGCCTACACCTGGTGTCTATTCCCGCCTTGCAGATGAAACCCATTTATTGGTCCCCCGTGAACGACATCGCCGTGGTCCTCCGGGCCACCTGGTTTTATAGGTTCGTTGTGCGCCCCCTTTAATGTATCGTGAGAGTCCTGACAGGCGTGCAGAGACACGATGCTGCCCGTACCTCCGGCCGTGGCCAACCAGCTGGAGGTTGGCTATCGAGAGCTCAAGCCCCATACCGAAACTTGGAACGACGAGCTGCGTTGCGCTGTTGAAGTTGGCCCTCTCGGCGAGGAGAAAGTGTCGCATCGGCTGTGGCCGGAAGATGTGGAGTTTCTCGGCGACGGGGACAAGCGAATAGTTTCGGAAACGCGCATATCAACAGATCCGTTCTGTGCCGCAAGCTGCTTCCGTGGAGAGGCTGCCGCCGAGGGTGCTATAGATCCGAACCTGAAGACCGGAACGGCCGCCCAGCAGCAACGGAGCTATGCGACCTACCATGTTATCTACAAGGACGCCTCCAAAGCCTTCCTCTTGAAGCCCAGCTTGAAGCCTTCGGCTTACTACGGCAGACGGCCTGTCGCGAAGATCATGAAAGGCATGACTGTAGGTATCCCGATTGTGCGTGGTTTCGACCGGCAAGCCTGGGAGCGGATCCACGACAAGAAGGCCAGCCGAGATGCTGCCAATCAGCCGGCGTCCTCCGCTAGCGACTCGCCCGAGGCTGTTGGACAAGACGCCTGCGCGGCCTGTCAGGCTCAGAAAGAGCGTGGCCAGGTCACGGATCTCGTTCTCGTCGTCCACGGCATTGGGCAGAAGTTTGCTGAGCGGGTCGAAAGCTTCCACTTCACTCACGCCGTCAACGCTTTTCGCCGCGAGGTCAACTTGGAACTGGTCAACCCAGCAGTTAAGGGGCTCTTGAGGGAAGACCAGAATGGCATCATGGTACTCCCGATCAACTGGCGCCACACTCTGTCGTTCGAAGACGGTGGCCCGATGACCGAGGAAGACAAGGCAACACATGTGCCGGACGGCTTTAGCCTCAAAGACATCGAGCCCGGCAGTATCCCCGCGGTACGAAGTATGATATCGGATGTCATGTTCGATATCCCGTTCTACTTGTCTCACCATAAGGGGAAAATGATCAAGGCCTTGGTCACAGAAGCCAATCGGGTATATCGACTCTGGTGCCGAAACAATCCTGGGTTTTCAGAGAGAGGGCGAACCCATGTGATCGGGCACTCTCTCGGCAGCGCCATGGCTATCGAGATTCTCTCGCGGCAACCCACGCGCGTTCCAAGACTGGATTTGTCGATCGGAATGCCCCAGTCGGACTTCTTCGATTTTGACACAACTAACCTGTTTCTCGTAGGGAGCCCCGCCGGATTTTTCCTACTTCTCGAGAGGGGTATGCTTCAACCTCGTCGCGGGAGGGTGAAGCCTGGGGCGGATCCCGCCGATATCAACGCACCGGAAGTGACGGGTGAGGCCGGTCGGTATGGCTGCATCGCCGTGGACAACATATACAATGTGCTGGCGAAGGAGGACCCAATCGCATACCTGCTGAACGGCACCATAGACCCCGTGTATGCCAAGAGTCTGAGGACAGCACATGTGCCATCAACTGCCAGCTCCATCTTCAAGTACGTTGGCAATGCGGTGAAAAGCCTGGTGCCGGGCACAACACCCGCCCCACCCACAGCGGCCACCGCCGCGGCGCCAAAACCATCGTTTGTGCGCTTGCCCTCGCAGCTCGAACTGGAGGTCCACGACTTCACACGGGAAGAGATGGCGGAAAGAAAGGCGTATCTACTCAATGATAACGGCCAAATCGATTACTACCTAAGGTTTGGTGGTGGCCCTCTGGAGATCCAGTACCTCAACATGTTGAGCGCGCACACCTGTTACTGGACGAGCCAGGATTTTATCCGCATGCTGTGCATGGAGGTCGGAAGGAAACCAGGCAGGGGAAACACCATTCCTGCTATGAGGGCCCAGAAGGCGGCTAAGAGCGTTGGTTTGGGATGAGCATTCGGCAGCCACGACGACGGCTTACGTACATCTGTACCATAGATAGACCTCGCGGCGCCTAGATCATGGAGGTTTTAGATGGGTAGCGAAATTGTCGCTGCACGTGCAGTCATTCAAGTGGAAGATTTAGTGAGGTCTGCGTCAGCCGTTTTGTGTCACGTAACAAAACGATACCGTTAGTTACGTGGGCAGTAATAGTGGCTTATATATCTTGACATTTTGTTCGCTTATCCTTCAGTTAAGGGCTCTAATATGAATGCTTAGACCGCAGGCGAAGACTGCCGCCGACTTCTCCCTTGTCACCCGTCAATTCCAAATGGGCTGGTCCGATGGACCATCTGAGCGCGCGGGGATCTCAGAAGCCGTCGTCGATCTCCATCAGATCCTCGTCAAGATCGTCGTCCATGCCATACTCGTCTCCGCCGTCGGCTCTGTACCCATCGCCACCAGCTCCAGCCTCCTCCAGCTCCTGGATGCGTTCCAAGTCCATCTTTTCCTTGTGCTTCATTAGGTCTTCGTAGCTCCAGGTGCTCACACCCTCCTGATCCTTTGCCCGGAACGGCTGCGCCATCTGCTTGAGGAAGCGTCGCGCACTGCTGACGGCCATGTCGGTGCTTACGTTCGTGTCGGCATCGAGCAGGCCCTGGTTGATCCACTTGGGCAGCTGCCCGCGCTTCTTCTGGAACCGGCGGTCCGCGAGGACCATAATACCGTAGTCGTCCTTGCCTCTCAGAACACGACCCAAGCACTGCGCTGCATGGCGCATGGCGTCGAAAGACAGGAAGTCGTTTTCGCGGATGCGGTATGTCTCGCGTAGAAACTCGAGCCTTGCCTTGAGGATTCGAGACTCGGTGTACTGGAATGGCACGCCTATGCAGAGCACGGTTCTGCCATACTGGTGGTCGAAATCGATACCCTCCGAGACCTTGCCTCGAGCGACGCAGAGCAGAACGGCGCCGCGGCCATTACAGCAGGCCGTCCGATAGGTTTCCAGCGCAAGCGACGTCTCCTGCGCGTCTGGCGTCTCGACGAGAATGAGCTTGTACTTCCAGACTTCTTCAAGAATGTTCATTCCCTGCCACATGCTAATGATGGACTCCATGTACAGATATGACGGGAAGAACACGACCATGCCGTCGGGCGTGATCTTGGCAAACTCGGTGAGGAGGGTGCCGTAGTTCCGGACGACACTAGGCTCGTTTCTGACCTGGAAACTGGTCGAGATGGAAGACTGGTCACTCCCACGGGTGACGATCATTGGCAAGAAAGATCTCCTTGCGAGAGTCATACTGTATGATTCCTGCACGACAGTCGAGAAGCCCAGCATCTTGGGGTACATTTCAAGCGGAGACATGGTTCCCGATGTGATGATGACGGAGCTGAACCTGTCAAAGACAGGCTTGATCGCGATAGCGGCGTCAAGGCATGTGAAATGCAGCACTGGGTTAGGTACTTCTGCCGTCTCCGATTCGAAGGGTTCAAGGATCAGGAGGAAACCTTTCTCGTATGTTGCGACAAGAGTGGCGAAGGTGGCGACTTCTTGGAGGGGTTGGTAATCCTCGATGTTGGTAAGCTCAAGAGTCCGCACAAGCGACGTCAACCTCTCGGCGCAAAATCTGAGGGGCTTCTTCTCGATGAAGGTGTATTCCTTAAGATGGGCAAGGAAAGACGGCGGCGTCTCCGATATCGTGTGTCTAACCTTCATGCGGGTCTGCCGGCTTATCAGCATGCGAACCTTCGTCGCCTTCTAAAGATAGGGAAGCCAACCCACCTTGAGATACTCGATGAATCTCTTCAAGAACGATACAAAGTGCTCGGCTCTCCTGATATTGCCCGGGACCGCCTCCTGAAGCAAGTCGTCGGGCAGTGCTTTGGGCGTGTTAGCTAACCGTTGCCCAACAAGTGGGCTCTATCCGAACGACCCCTACCTGGATTCGCCATGAAAGCGTCTTCCTGCCGTGCCTCGTCGGCACCGCGGAGGCCCTCAACCAGCTTCTGGTATTCGTTTTGCAGCTGCTCTTGGTCCGTCTCCCTCATCTCCGCAATCCTCCGTTCCAGATTCTGAGCGCCTCTTGTGGCTTTTCGGAGAGAGTCCTCCGTAATGTCCGTGCTGAGAGACTCGATACAGACGTTGTCAATGTTGTGAGCCTCGTCAAAGACCACAATACAATCTTTCGACAGCTCTCTAGAAACCCTTTCGGCGATCTTGGGGTCGAGAAGGTAGTGATAGGAGTAGATGATGACGTTGCAGAATTGCATCTTTCAGCTTGTTAACGACTTGGGCTCGGCCGTGGCGGTGCGTTTGGGGGAGACGTTACCATGCGCCGTGCAGTGAAGTAAGGGCACTGTTTGTGCTGCTCTCCATATCGCAAGAGGCCGTCGAATGTCCAGACCCCGTTAGGGATCAAGTTGTGTGGCTCAAGAAGGTCCAGGTTCTGTGCTCCATTAGCTATGCATGGGGACTGAACGGCGGTGCCAGACTTCACGCACATCGTGGTATACGCAGACATCGACGCTCTCTCCGCGGTCCTTCTTTTCTTTGACGAACCCAGCCGTGAGACTCCGACAACGAGCGTCGACGATGGCGCCACTCTTCTCCTGCTTGACGGAAGGGTGCAAACATAGGTTCTTCCGGCTCGTTAGTCCGAGGCCGCGGAACTCCTCCTCTTCGCCGAGCTCCTCCGCTCGGTACTTCATCAGAGCTTTCAGCTCAGCCAGGGCCTTTTCGATCTCGGACATGGTACCTGTTAACTGTTAGGGCTGGGCCAGGATGGTGAGTCGCACACGGTACGCAGGCAATCTGGTAACGTACGAGAGCAGTATATAAGCTTCCGGTGCTCGGGGTTGTGCTGTTGATATGCAACAATGAGCGAGAGCAGCGAGACCGTCTTTCCCGTCCCTGAAGGCATCTCCAGAACGCAGTGCCCGCCTGCATCCAGAGTTTCTGAACATCAATTCCTGCTGTCAGCTTCGGATGCAACTCATACTGAATGGAGTGAAAGAACCCCGGCTCACTTTTGAGATCGCACATGTACCTGATCACGCGTGCGGCCGTCAGCGTTATGCTAGGTCTAAGTGTCCAACCGAGCTGTACTCACGCATATTGTTCCGGGTAGATCCTGGGGTATGGGAAAAGAACGGGCAGCTCACTATAACCTCTCGGTTAGCCGACATATGGAGAGCGTAATGAAAGGCGCAGAGTTCATTACTCACTCGATGAAGAACTTCATCTTGAAAAAGGGAGGCGGCCACGGCCAGTCGATCAACCAATCAGGCGAGCATTAAATAAAATGACCGGGGTGGCGACTAGGGGGAGGAGCGACACCGTCGTCGCTAATTAGGGAGTCTTCTTCTGGGCCGAAGCGGTAAGGATGGGAAGATGGCGGGTTGTTTGGATTGAAAGATTTGGGCGAGGCTGTTCTGTTGATGGTATGAGGGAAAGCGTGCCGGAAGGCGGGCCGAGAGAACGAAGCAATCGTGGTCACAGGCTCCAGCTCCGACGGCAAACCTAATAAGAAGGAACCCGAACTATGAGCTATGGCAGATTCGCCAGCTGGTGACGATAATGGCGAGATTCGCGGTGTGGTGTGGGCGTGAAAGCGGACAAGGCATGCCGTGTTGTGCCGTGGTGCCGAAAAGTTGTACCGGACAGTGACCAGTGACGTGAATTCAGGTACCTACCTCCCTACCCATTCAGTACTGAGGCAGCTCCAAAGCAACCCAGTTTCCTATGGTCACAAAACGTCGCGGTATCACGTGATGTGATACGGATGCTCCGCTTTCATAATCCCGATAGCCCGGGCCTTCTCACCGACACCAGCATATATTCATTCTCACCGACTTAATGAAGCATGTCAAGAAGCAACTTACGTCAACTCTCGGCATGACCAAGCGTTTTCTTCTGCTGCTTCTCGCTCATCTTGCAACCAAACTCGGCTCTTGGTGTGTTACTCTTGCATGCAAGGTTTATATAGACTTGCATACGACAATCCCTTTCGCGCCATTGCTGCATGCAATGGGCGCCGTCGGGCCCGTAGGGCGGCGCAACGACACAAGTTTAGCCAACGCCTTCTGTAAACAGCCCCGTTCATCTGAACGATCGTGGCCTTTAGCTGACGTGTTCGCGCACGTTTAGCAGCGATGCCGTCGATTGCCTGTCCTGGATCTTGGATCTTGTCGGGCGCATCTCTCGTGACCCAAGAGCCGATGGCTTGGAGATCCACGATGCCCGTCTTACGCACGACGGCCAGCCAATACATCGACAAGACGGGGACTCCCTCATGGTTGATTACCCGCCCGGCACAGCATAGGGCTCACGAGAACCAGGAACCAGCTCCCCACAGTGGCGAAACAGCGAAGGGCAGGCTCGGAAGCCGCGATCCCTGAGCTAGGAGAACTCTCCAAGGCACTGCAGCCAAGCGGCGTATAATCAGTACGGCGGCAGCGATCACGAAACAAAAGAAACAGGCAAGGGGTGGCAGGTATCCGCCTCGTTCGCTACTGTCCATGGAGATACGGGCTTCTGATTTGGTAAGGCTGTCACGGTGAGAGCTCACGACTAATGCAGTCACCCATGCAGTATGCCTTGCTGTACATCTACTAACGCCCCGTGGTCCGCTATGAGGTTTGGCTCTGATGCCTTTGCAAGGCTATGGGAGGTCCATCCGGTGTAAGAAGATCTTCCAGGACGGAAATCCATTCGTGTCGTAAAAAGGGCCTCGGGGGTGGCGGCCTGCGTCGAGCGGGCCCTAGAGAATGACTTCGGCGCTCGGGCACTTACTACGTATACAACCGACGAGCATCCGGAACCTGATGCCTCTCGTGAGGCCCTTGAAGGCAGTGGTCGTCGCATCTGGTTCAGATGGTAAACACGACCTCGCCACGAGCAAGAGCAAGCCCGTTAGCGCGAGAGCCGCCAAGTGATCGATATCGGCCCACAAGGCCATCTTCGTCCTGGATTCGTTGCCCCTCATTCATCGTTCAAGTTCTCTCCAAAGAGCACGGTTTGCCACGGCGTTGGGCTTGCAAGCGTTGCCGCCTAGGTGGACGATCCAGCAGTTAGTTGTTTGCAGCGTCATCCACTTCCAGTGCGTCGAGTGATGCCACAATGTCAAAGTAGAGAAAGGGTAGCCGGAAACAAAGGCACACCGTCCATGACTGTCACTGGTAGTTCTGGGTCAACAGTCGCCGCCCGCGATGGATGACCGATGACTCAACGACATACAGCTGAGCTTGATAGGGGGTCTATGCGGATATCTATCCGCTCGCTGGTACGCCGGGAGCAACTGACGTGGGCAAGGATGACTACATGCCTTGGGTGTAGCTGGTTCCCACCATTGAGCGCACCCACTTTGGAGCGAGTCACAGTCAGCACTTAATCAGATATACCATCCATGTTCGGAGGGGCGTGCTTAATAAACGTGTACATCTCAGGATACGGATACTGAGAAATCCAACAAAGCGAAAAAAGCCAAGCTGCCCATTGACCAAAGTTCCGTTCCGAGCACCCACCATGGTATGGCCCTGCTCCGTACGCCCGGCTACACTCTCGCTTCAAGGCACCCTTGCTCCGGATTCTCAATCGTCAAACCGAATGCAGGGGCATCCATGCATTTGTGTGCCTAACTTGCGGTAGCGGGTAAATTGCTACAGCGATTTGGTATTTTGCCATAGATTTAAGCCTATTCGGGAAATCACCGCCACCACTGCCACCACCGCCACTGCACCCACTGCCGCCACCGCTACAGTCCGTAACCTATATAAAAAACGCCGTTTTTACTACAAATCTATTATCACTAACAGACGCCTTTATTACTTAAGATACAGCCCTTTTTTAATAACAGTAATAGTAATATAGGCAGTATTAATTAGGGCTATTAGCACTATTAGAGCACTTTAGGCCATAAATAGTTACATAACATAGTAAGCGATTTTGATTGGTTAGAAAAGTCGGGATGCTGCTGACATAACCGACTTCCGAAATAGGCTTAAATCTGTGGCAAAATACCAAAATCACACGGGCAATTTACCTGCTACCTAACTTGCAGTAGTGTGCCGTCCGAGGTAACGTGAGTGTGAGCAGAAGTTCGCAGGGCTCCGTAAGGCCAGTTTTAATTGGCATCAACCGTCTCCACTCCCTTAGTAAGTCGGCCTACCCCACACTTACGTATACCCTATACTTACGCACTTTTCTCACTATAACAACATTATCATAAGA
>MU846264.1:0-53150 GCA_030867225.1 Colletotrichum caudatum
CCCCCCCCCCCCCTGCGCGCGCGCCTTCTATTGCCTGCTGGGTAAAGAATGCGGACGCCGTGGGAAGAAACTGGCCGACATCGTGAAACAGCTGTCGCCGTGCATAGCCCCCGCCATCGGCGGCGCGCTGTCGGATAGGCTCGGGTGGCGGTCCGTCTTCTGGTTTCTCGTCGTCATGGCCGTCTGCTGCACCCGGAGGCTGAAGCGAAATCTCAAAATCTGTGGATGAGTGAGCACCTACACTTTCAACCGTGCCTGAACAAAGCGAGGCTGTACGCTTTCGTTGATACAAATCTGTTAGCTACAGGAACACTCGACCGAATAAGTGTTGCAATAAGTGTTCCATCCTGTTTCCCTGTTTCCCCCCCTTTCCCAAGATGTTGGTATAATGCCGTCAAACAATCCTCGTGAACAAACAAGCAAACGCAGATGACTCCCTTTACCGATGAGCAGCCTTGCTCCGTCTTCGCCCGCATTGATCTTGGGTCGCGCCACACCCCGTCGGACGTTGGTTTCTACACACCCTTTTCGATTGCGGCGGCAAACGCCTCTGCGAAACCAGGCTCTTTCTTGGTCTCGGCCCATATCCTCTCCTTCAGCCCGGCTCCTTCAGAGGTGTACATGACCGACGGCCACCTGCCCACAGGTTAGCACCCGAAAGAAGCCCTTCTCGGGTTTTCACAAAGACGACGAGACTCACGGTTTGATGACGCCGTCCGACGTGAGGCTCCCGTGGCTTTCTTTCCCCTTGACGATGGCGGCGTCGAGGTAGCTCCGGGCGCCGACCTCGACGCTGCGGCCCAGCGTCTTCTTGACCAGGCCGGCGAAGAAGCTCTCGCTCGCGGGCTTGACAATGTTGGTGCCGCCGGTGAGGCCGGAGCTGGACAGGTTGACGACGACCTCGTTGGGGTCGACAAGGGTGGCGAGCTTGGCGACGAAGAGCTGGCCGAGGAACTTGGACTGCTCGTAGTTCTTGTCCGACTCCCAGAGCCTCTGGCTGTCGGCGGGCTTGAACATGGACCCCGTCACCATGTCTTCCTCGGGGGTGTGCCAGTAGGCCAGGTCGGTGCTGACGAGGACCAGGCGCGCGGGCTCGCCCTCGGGCCGCTTTTCTCTCATGGCGGGCAGCAGCAAGAGAGCGAGCAGGACGGTCGACAGGTAGTTGACCTGCAACATCAGCTCGTGGCCCTCGCGAGCGCGCATGTACGACTGGGCGACGACGGCGGCGTTGAGGATGACGAAGTCGATGCGGGAGAGGTCCTTTTTGCAGCGGGCAGCGAAGCCGCGGACGCTCTCGTACGACTCCATCTCGAGGTGCCAGACCTGGATCTGGGCCATGGGGAACTCCCTCCGCAGGCCCTCGGCGAGGGCCTCGCCCTTTGCCGTGTTCCGGACGCCCATGATGAGGTGGCCGAGGGAGCGCTCCAGGAACTGGCGGCTGGCTTCCAGGCCGAGGCCGCTGCTGGCGCCCGTCATGATGAGTGTGCAGTCGGAGAGGTCGAACTCGTCCGGGATCTCGGCCGGGGTGACGACGGCCTGGCGGTAGAGAAAGGAGAGCGGGTTGGCTTCCCAGACGGCCTGGCTGGCCAGATTGTTTGACATGTCGGGCGATGGACTGCGATAGAATTCACACACAGCAAACTCTGGCTGCTTTGGATGGAATTGATAATACTGCTGGGAGGAGATGCCGTACGACGGGGCACGGTCGACTGGTGATATATTAGTCGTCCAATGAGTTGGGCAAGCCAAAATGTGGAGATTTATTTCGGAAACGTCAAACGGCGATCGTCAAGTTCACAAGGCCCCTGGTCGCGACATTCTGTTTGTGTAAGGCTGGAAGGGGGGAAGCAGGGGCGGGGGGGCAATCCAGCGGTTTTTGATTTCGTGCGGCGGGCAAAAAGTGTCGCAGAAACATTTGACTTTGAACAGACCGGGATTCCCCCACGGGGCGCGGTGTACATCGAGGACCGAGCGGCGGAGGTTGAGACGCACCAGTGCCCCCGAACGGACCGGGGGGGAGGGGGGGGAAGAGAGGACGACCAGCGGTGGTATGCTCGGGCTTGGGATTGGGCGCATAGGTAGGTTGTTGAGTGCTGCCAACCGACCGACCGGCAGTGACGAGTGCAACATGGAGGGCGCATCGCATCGCATCGCAGCGTATCGCATCACATCACGACAATGTCTGTGGTGTCGGGCTAGAGCGTGTTGGACGTTTGCACATCAGGGGGTGTTTCGCCAAGATGCTCGATGCTGCGCAGGCGGACCATGTGCGGGATCAGGGAGGGTTTTTGCTCGTAGGGGTCCACGACGATGGGTGTGAGAGGTCTAAGAAAAGAAGCAGATGTGTTGGTCAGCCTTCATTTGATAATAAGATGTTTACGCAGTAGGTATAATTAGGGATGGACGAACGAACCTTCAGCAGGGATGGGATGGTTGTCTGGTCTGTCCTCTCTGCTGGACATTAATAGAGACGATTGATCATCCATCGCCGTCCGAGGAAGTGACATCTGCGGAAAGCCACGGTGGTGGTGTTTCAGTGGGTGTGATGCAATGAGTCAGTCGGCGTGTTGAGGCAATCGAGCCAAGGTAGTGAGTGTAGCAATGTGTGCATCTGCAGCATGGATGGATGGAGGAGGAGGGAAGGGAGGGAGTTGTTGTCGATCCGTGTTGAGCAGCTGGAGAATCGTCCGTCGCCCACTCACCGAGCCACACCGAGCCACGCCGGGCTGCTTAGCCACACCTTGGCCACTTCAAGCCACACACACGCCACGTCGAGGAGCATGGTGAGGAGGGGAGGGTGAAGAAGGCCCGCCTGCTGAGTCAGTCTCCTATGCTGAGTCAGCTCAAGAGGGGCACCATGCCCATGCATGCCTGCCTGTTAGCGACATTTACAGCGTAGCAGTGATGGTGTACAAGTACTGCACCCTTCTTTTAAGGTGTGTGGGTACCTACTCAAGTACCTAGTTAGGTACACTACAGCTACAGTACCGTGTAGGTGGGGTCTACCAATATGTGGGCGGGGGTACGTGGGACGCCGAGTCGAGACTCGACATCGTTTCGCCTTTCTTGTTCCAGACATACGGACACAGATACGGACGGACAGACAGACAGACAGACGATCTCCCTCCTCGCACCGCACACCACTCTCACCGAGAGGACAGGCTACCTACACCACCATCCGTCGACTCCGGCTTCCTCCGTTCCCTCCTCTCCCTCGCCTTGCCTCGCCCTGCCTCTCCTCGCCTCGACGCCGGCCGAACGCCTCCCTGAACCGACAAGAGGAAGACTAGACTCCGACCGCTCCGTCACTCTCCCTCTCCCCGCCCGCGCGCATATACTCACTCGTCGCTCATTATCTCCACCCAATAGAGACCCTCCCCCCTCTCGTCGTCCCGTCCCGAACTCTCGGCCCTCTGCCGCCGCTGCCACGCACGCACGCACACGCACACGCACACACGCACAACATGTCCGGCCTCGACGCGCCCGAGATCGCGGCGGCCTACGACGCCGTCCGCTCCGACAAGGACGAGACCAACTGGCTCCTCATCTCGTACGCCAGCGCCGTCGGCAACAAGCTGAGCCTCACCAAGACGGGCACCGGCGGCCTCGCCGAGCTGGCCAAGGAGCTCGACGACTCCCAGGTCCAGTACGCCTACGTGCGCGTCGAGTACGCCAACGACGCCGAGAGCAAGCGCGTCAAGTTCGCCTTCGTCATCTGGATCGGCGAGTCCACAAAGATCATGCGCAAGGCCCGCGTCAGCATCGAGAGCAGCGAGGTCAAGAGGGTCCTGCCCCACCACAGCATCACCGTCAACGCCGGCGACAAGGCCGACCTCGACGAGGACGACATCGTCAAGCGGTTACGCAAGGCCGGCGGCGCCGACTACAACGGCGGCCGCGGTTAGTTACACCCTTGCCCGACGTCCGTCCGTCCGTCACCGCCTCCCTCCCGACGTCACGCAATTGCAAACACCACCGGACACATAAACAGAGCAACCAACACACACACAAAAAAAGAGAAAGACAGCAAAAAAAAAGACAAAAGGGCACGGCGGCATTGGAGCAGCGAGCACTCACTTACTACGGTATCTGGCCGGCCAGAGGCGCTTGGGGGAAGCGAAACATGCATACTCATCTTTATATAAATACAGCATACATTTCTGGATAAATACATTCGCGCCCGTCTTGGGCACTTGGCGCAAGCTGAGCTCACGGAGGCAGCCCGTCACACGGCTGTCCGTTCTAGTCGCACGATGCCCCGAGGATTATCGTCATCTCTCGCCTTGTGTTTTGCCCAACGTTCCAGAAAGTCGAAAGGTCCTTGACAAACAGCCACACTAGAACTGGACAACCGGTATATTCCGGACAGCAACGATGCGGACAAGCTCTCAAGACGGACAACAATCATGAGCAAAAAAACTCATTCATGCTTGCCGAGGGGCATTAATCATCTCAGCCGTTGCCAAGCCGTTCAGTCACGAAATGATACCATACAGCAAGACGATCAAGGGGATCCGTCATCATAGAGCCGTGAGCATATCGTTGCTGTATACTCAAGTTGTTGGTCGGCAACGTGTGTGAGATTGTTCATCTGAAAAAAAAAGTAAGCAGCGAGTTCACTTACTTCGTATGATTCTGGTATCTCTTATGATATAGGATCTGACGAATGGCAAAATCCCAAGGTTTTGTCTCTTCTCCAGGTGCCACAACCTAACTCGGGTCGAGAATACTCCCTGGTGGAAACATACAACAGTATCTATCTCTCTATCTCTGCCACATTCCATTGTTCCTACGATATCCCTGATGTTTACCTCGCAGAATACTCTTTGGGACCCGGTTTGACCCTTCCACCCCACCACCTCCGAGTCGTTTCTTTGCCTCATGATCGATCATCACTTCGTCTTTCGCTCACATCCTTGTCCGGGGCTGCCCCTCCGTCAAGCAAGGAGACGAGGAAGACAAAGAAACACGTTGACCGCCGCCCGTCGCTTGACTTGCTTGATTACATTCATCGGGCTTCTCTTGGCCGTTTCAGACGCACATGATGGATGTTTGCTCCCGCCCTCCCCTCGGCGCCCTCTTTCGTGACCTTCTCTTCCTCGTCTGCCGGCACCGCCTACGTCTTTCAGGATTTATCATTCACCATGCGCCTCCCAAGATTCTTCATGTTCTGTTTCCTTCACCCCTACGCTCTTGTCCCACTCTCTCAATATTGCCAGCCTCTCACCCCCCATAGATTGGTTGTTCACACAAGAACCAGAGCAAGCGTCGAGATGGGCACCCGCACGCCTTCTTTGAGGGCCTTGCTTCGCGCTGTGCTCCATCTCATCGTCTTCGCCCTTTTGATCGACGTCGGCCAGGCTCGAGGCAGAGGTGAGCGCCCACTGTAGACAAGGATTCGTCTCGGCCATCTGACTGTCTGTCTGCATCTCACCCCCCAGATCCCAAGAAGCGGGACGAAAGGTCTCAGGCTCCGGATCCTCCCGTCACTACCGATGGAACTACGCTCTCGCTTTCAGCCTCCGAACGTGGAGGCCGGGTCGTCACCAGCATCGTCACCACCCATGTTCTCATCACCCTGCCGTACGATGCCTCGGAACTCCCTTCTTCTCTCACGCACCAGCCCGTCACTTCTTCTGCTTTGAACGGCCCCGGCACGGCTAGAGGCACTTCCTTCAGTGTCACCAACGGGGGCGCACCCTCGTCGTCTCCTCTCGACTCTACGCAGGGAGTACGGTCAGAGAGCGGAGTGAGCGAGCCCCCCACCTCGGCCCTGCAGCCATCTTTGTCCGAAGGTGGTACAGCCCAGACCCCTCGTGTCACCACAACCCCTGGTCAAGCCGTAATCTCGACCGCCAACTCCCACACCCCCGGCAGCGCCCAAGTGACGGACAAGGACCCGTCCTCCTCTTCCGCCACCGCTGAAGATTCGACCATCCCCAACCTGCCTCACACAGCTGTATCCAGTTCCCAAGGCGCCGATCGCCATGTGTCAACCCCGTCCATGTCCCGTTCCGTGTCCGGTGGAGCAAGCAACCGTGAATCGACACCAACTACTAACACTGGCGATGGCCGGCAGCCGTCCGAGTCCTCTTCCGAGGGCTCGAAAGCCAACCAAGACAGGCCGAGAACGACCCCGGAAGACGACGATGACAACAAGCCCACCACGGCCTCTCCTGGTAGCACACGGGTCGGTGGTGCAACGTCGAGTAGCACAGCCCCATCTACTGCACAGTCCGTCTCTGCGACATCGACTGCTGGGCCCCGAAGCAGTGCATCAAGCGGCCCCATCTCCACGGCCTCGCCCACCTCATCCGACACCCAAGAGTATGCCGCCGTCCTCATGATCGCCACGTCAAAACCTCCCGAGGGTGTCGAGACCAAGTCCTTCGTCACCTGGACCTCCACCCAGGCCACCAAGACGACCACCCGCGATGGCATCGCCTGGCCCACAATCTTTCCCGTGTGGTTCTGCGGCGGCGGGCAGCTGCTCTGCCCGCCCGATTGTCTCATCCCCTTCATCTCCTGCGGCGGCTTAAACCTCCCAGGACCTCTCGGGTTCCCCTGGGCCAAGGTACGCTCTGCTTCCCTCAACGATGTGCCACCAGAACCGCTTCCGGACTGACACGAACCGTACAGCCTCCGTCGTATAACCCAAGGGGCAAGCCTCGCAAGGTCAGGCCCGACGACCCCACGGACCCCGAGGACCCGGAGGACGATCCTGAGGAGACCCCAACGTCGTCGGCGGCTTCGTCAGAGGCTTCCTGCACCGCGACCACGACCGTCTCGCCCAACTGCGACCAGCACTGCTTCGTCAGCCCCGTGACGACTTCCGGGTCGACGACGAGCTTCACCACCACCTGCAACACGGCCACCTGCAAACCGACCGTCGTCTGCAGCAGGACCCTCGACACCACCACGACGACGACCTTCACCACGCACTCGGCCACGCCGACTCCGGCGGAGCACTTTTGCGGCGACAGAGAGTCGCAGTGCCTGGGCGGCGGCGGCTGCGCGGCCGACCCGGGGGCCAAAGGCCTCGTCGCCCGGCAGCACGGGTTCATCGCCTGGAACCCGGCCCCCGACCCGGCCCTCCTCGACGGGCCCCGGGGGCTCACCCGTCCGGAGGAGTGGCCCGAGGGCCCCCAGAACTGGTGGGACCGCATGTGGAGGTACGTCCGCCACTACTGCGACGGCCTCACGGCGCCGCGCCTCACCCTGGACGGCGAGCGCCTCGAGATGGGCTACTCGACCATGCACGCCGACGTCTTCGGCGACCGGCCGCTCGCCGGCGCCACCGGGCCCTTCTGGGGCTGCAGCGGCGTCATCATCGTCACCAAGCGCGGCATCTACACGAGCCACGTGTGGGAGATACCAAACTTCCACAAGGGCACCCACAGGCCCACTGCCCTCGACTGGGCCGCCGAGTTCGACGAGGGCATCCTGCAGTTCCTCCGGCGGGGGTCCGGCGGCCGCGCCGGCGGCTACAGCGGCGTCGAGCAGCTGAGGCGCGAGACGCCCATCTTCGACGACGCCGCCCGCGACACGCTCGCCGTCATCCTCCACGTGCCCTCCTCCATGACCTTCGCCGGCAGCTCGCAGATCCCGCCCAACTACGGCGGCTTCGAGCCGCGGCACGCCGCCCTCGTGCGCCGCTGGGCCGACTTCATCGCCGACGACCTCGGCTTCCCGCGCGACAAGATCCGCACCAACGTCTACGTCAAGGGGCCCTCGTACTGGCCCGCCTACGTCCAGGAGCGGAACCCGCTGGGGCCCATGGACATGTACGCGCCGCCCTACGGCCTGCTGCACTGGCAGTACCACCCGGCCCACGTCGTCGACGGCGCCGCCGCCGACGGCGTCCGCAGGCCCACGATCCGCGTCTGGTACGAGAAGTTCCTCGTCTACGAGGAGTCCTGGTGCCCCCCGGGCGCCGTGGGGGCCCGGGACGGCGGGGGAGCGGGGTCGTGCCCGATGCCCGCCGCGCCGGGGCAGTCGTCGCCGCCCTCGCCTTCGGGCGGTTCGGCCTCCGCGTCGGGGTCCGCTTCGGCTCCTTCTCCCGTCTCCGCTTCCGGCGACCGAGGGTCGGCTTCTGCTTCTTCTGCGGACAGTCGCCCGGGCTCTTCGTCCGCCTCGGCTTCTGCGGGTTCCCCCGGGACCGGGGCCTTGAGCGACGCCGCCCCCAGAAGTGCAGCCCCTAGCTCATCGTCGGCCCGTCCGTCTACCTCATCTTCCCCGCAGGCAAAACCATCTCCGCCCAAGCCCAAGGTCACAGCCTGGCATACGGTGACAATCCCTCCCAAAGTGACGGTCACTCCCAGGGTGACTCCCAAAGTGCCGGCCCCCAGCCCGCCCAAGCCCAGCCCGCCCAAGCCCAGCTCGACCACAAAAGTAGATACCGGCGGGCCAGGTGGCCCCGGAGTGCCCAGGATCGTGTGGGCCAAGAGGTCCAACCCCCTCCCCGGCCCCCTCCCCGGCCACGCCCCATCAAGGCGTCTCGTCCGAATCACCCAGGAAGTGGCCTTTGGCGGCGAAGAAGGGGCCAGCCACGCGGCCGTCGTCGCCGTCTACGACGTCTCCGGGGACCAGGAGACGCTCCTCGCCAGCCAGCGCCACGGCGGGGGCGGAGGCCCCGCCGACCTGCCCAGCCTGCTGACGGTCACGGACCAGGACGGCGGCAGGCTGGACGTCAGGTTCAGGAGGGAGGCGCAGCAGATCGACCTCGAGTCGAGCGGGCGAGGGGGGACCGAACGGTGGGCCCTGACGAGCGTCAGGGACGAGGAGAACCCGGACAAGGCTTATTGCCAAGTCCACAGCGTCGCCGCAAGCGAGGTAAGGCCCCCCCCCTCGGTATCGTCCTCGACATTGAGACATGCGGCTGACACTGGGTGCTTCACAGGGCGCCCTGAAGCGGTCTGTAGACTGCTTTTACAGCACCTGATTGACCCGATGCGCATGTCGAAGCGGCGGCATGCAGTCACGGACAAACACATGCGTCTGACAATGTCCCCCGGGGGAGCCTACAATAACGGAGGCGCCTCGAAATGAATGAGGACAAGCAAAATGAACGAGGACAAGCAAATGGAACGGGCCGAGGTTGGTTGCACGAGCTTGGCGTGGCTATTTTTGGATATATTTCCCAGGTCTGACGGCGCAGACCACCGGCGGCTGTACATTCATTGACCGTTGTACATTCATGCAGTTTGCCTTTTGTTCCCGTCTGGGCATTGGATCCCGACAACCGTATTCATGCGTTTGGGAACGGGAACACGGCGAATCATCAAGTGTCCCACGTTCCACAACCTGAAGACTCAATGTCGCTTCCCGGTCTTGTGCCCACCCTCGACGAGGAGTCGTGAGCGCCCCCATAGACCTTGGAGTCTTTCGTAGTTAGTTCCTCGATGCTTTGGCCGTGAGCCGTAGCAAAGGTTCTGAAGCTCGACGGTCTCTATAGTCTGACCAAGCGTCCGCCCGGTCTGGCTATCTAACTGGCGGCCATTGTTGGTTTATTACGCGTGGGGGGCACCCTGTTCCACCGGCAGCCCATTCAACTACAAGAGCCATTCAACTACAAGAGACTTCTTTGCATGGAGATGCGGGTAACGAATGCCTCGTCTAGCACCTTGGTCGTCTTTACAAGCTGACGGTCCCAAACGTGTCACTTGCTCCCCATTTCCCATCCTGATATTGATATCATCAAACAACCAACTCAAGTCATGCCCTCCTCCATGTCCAGTAAATCTTGGACGATGCAGCACAGGCAGTGGATACGCATCTAGTTCTCCTCCTCCTCCATGCCGTCTCGGAGAATCTCAATCTGCTTCTTGATCTCGACCCAGAGCACCAGCTTCCCCAAGTCCTCGTCCTCGGAGGCGTCGACCACCCTGAGCCAGCCGTCCTCGAGCTGCTCCGTGAGGGCCTGGACGCCGTCGTCGCGCCCGCCCCGCCCCGAGCGGCACGCGATGGCCAGCAGGGCGGCGACGAAGGCCTCCTGGATGTAGGCGAAGCTGAACCCGTCCGTGATCCCGGCGACGGCCGCGCACAGCTCGTCGGGGAAGGCGACGTCCCCGTTGCCCCGGAGCTTCCTCTGCCAGAAGCGGCAGTAGGCGACGCGCTGCTCGAGGTTCGGGTCCGGGAACAGGTACTTTCGGTCGAAGCGAGACGGGCGTTTCTGCCGCGCGTTAGCTCCCACCCCCTCTCCACAGGTTTGCTCTCCACTGCAAAATTTGTCAGTCGCTGGGGCTGTGATGGACTCACGGAGATGCCGGGGTCGAGACGGTCCAGGTGGTTCGTGCTGCCGATGATGAAGATGCCGTCGTTGGACTTGAGGCCGTCCATCTCGTTGAGGAAGTAGCTCCGGACATCGTCGGACACGATGGTGTCGAGGTCCTCCAGGACGAGGTAGCAGGGCGCGTACTCGCGCGCCCTGCCAAAGATCTGCTTGATGGAGTACTCGGGCCCCATGTAAGAGGCGAGCGTCCGCACGTACAGCGTGGGGATGTCGTTCTGGTGGAGCATGTTCATGGTGGCCTTGATGGAGATGGTCTTGCCGTTGCCCGGGGGCCCGTAGTAGATCAGGCCGCGCTTCCAGGGCACCTTGAGGTTCCGGTACGTGTCCCTGGAGCTGAAGAAGGAGAGGTGGTC
Source organism: Colletotrichum caudatum (assembly GCA_030867225.1). Classification (NCBI taxonomy): domain Eukaryota; kingdom Fungi; phylum Ascomycota; class Sordariomycetes; order Glomerellales; family Glomerellaceae; genus Colletotrichum; species Colletotrichum caudatum. The sequence goes on from MU846264.1 coordinate 10,645, forward strand.
GTCGACGATGGCCTTCTTCATGCCCGCGTCGAGGATGACGCTGTCCCAGGAGGCGTTGCGGAAGCTCTCAAAGAGCTCGCGGCTCTTTTGCCAGTAGCCCTCGTCGAAGACCCAGACCTCGTCGTGGAGATCGCTGCTCCACTTGCCGGCGGCGAGGACGAGCTGGTCGATGCGGTACGTCTCGGGGGCCAGGATGTAGTAGTTCTTGACCGGGTAAGGGACCGTGCCGTCGCGGCCATCAATCAGGTACACGATGAACTCGTGGCCCTGCCACTTGTACAGGTACTTGACAAACTTGGTCGCGCTGGCCAGGCCGCCCTGGTCTCCGTCGATGCGCCGGGCCGGGGCTTGGTAGATGAGCCACGCGATCGACGAGGGAAGGCTGGCGCCCCTGTCCTCGACGAGCTCGCAGCTAGCGTGCCCGGCTTGAGCAAACCCGAGCAGGTTGCAGTCGTTGTTGAAGCCGACGGCCTCGGGCACGACGACGAGCTCGAGATGGGGGTACTGCTCCCGGAGAGCCTTGGTCACTAGAGCATCGGTGTTGACGCGCTTCGCGCTCGAGTGCTTGAAGTACTCCTTTGTGACGCCGTCGGTGGTGCCCGGCTCTGAATCTCGAGTCGTCGTGCGGGGAGGATTGGAGCTCGTGTGGGCATGCGTACGGCTCGCCAAGCGCTCAAAGGAGGCCGGTCCGATGACAGACTCCGGGTACTGTTGGAACTGGTCAGGGCTCCAGATGTCGTGCCGAGGCATGGGTAGAGGAGGCATCTTGTCTTCCGCGCGTGAGAATCGAGGCGTCTGTCGGTCGACCTTGAAGTGGGATGAGACGAAGTAAGTAAAGAAGGCCTGCAGAGCTAAGATAAGCTGAGATGCGGGGAAGACGGTCGGTCGCGCCTCAGGTTGTCACGTCCGTCACCGTAGTGGAACTGATACTACCTACACATACACACAGTAAGCTTATGAGTGACGCTTGTAGGTTTCAGCTGATGCCTAACGATCGACGTAGAGTAGACATGTGTGGTACGGAGTACGTACGGACATGGTGAAGCGGAAGGATTGATACGACGAGGGGGACCGGATGGATGGATGGATGGATGGAACGAGAGCTGTGCCGTTGCCCCTGTGTCGAGATGACGTTGCGCCCGCCATTCGCCCATCCTCGGGGACAAAGAGCTAGGGGTAGCTGCTGCGCCACCATTAGTCTTCGTCAGCCAGGGCATCCCGGGCGTCATGGGGTCTCTCGCAGGCATCTTGGCCCATCATAGCATAGAGCCGGCCGATGGACCGATATGATGGGCCGTCTATCAAGGTGACTTGGCAGACGCTACTAGGCTCTGCATCCTTCCCTTATCTGAGTTGGTTTGACTCGGTCAAGAGGCGAGCAGTCCATTTATTATCATGCTGGCTTATGTCAGACATCGGAACATTCCGCGTCTGAGTGTTAATGCATTGCGTGGGCCCTGGATATGATATTCCAAGTGCGACCTCGTAGCTATGCCACGATAGACGCTGTTTGGTTGGTATCGTAGCATTGAACATAATTAATGTTGAGAACAAAACAATGACACAATGACCAGTTCTCAAGGTGTTATAATCCAAGGACATCATCGTTCAAGGAAGCCCGTCAGCCTGGCAGTGAAACAAGAGGCGCCAGAAGCATCCTGCAACGGTTTTGACATTCGTTTCGTCCAATCTCCGATCAATGATGTACATTTTGAAAATGAAGTCACTGAAAGCGTCAGAAGCAAGGCATACGTTCACAGCAATTGACAGCGACCCTTATGTTTAGGTTGATGGGCTGATACCCTCCTTTACAGCCGATGTATCCTAATTTAAAGACTCATTTCTAATGACTTTAAGATAGTCTTCGATCGAAAATATGCCAATTCTATCCGCTGACTTCAACGGTTGTCGGCGAATTCCGTGGCCGTCACTTGTTCCTTGCTACCCGCGACCGTTGTCAGGTCCGATTGCCGGGCGACTCTGTCTATGTCTGGGAGGCCGATAGTATCGTCCAAACCGTCTTTCGGTTCAGTTTGCAGATGAAAGAGACATTATTTAATGTAGAACGTCTTTTAATAAAGCCTCACGAGTTTCCTTTTTTTCCCCTTTTTTTTTCTTGGGTAGTGTAGCGTGCACGGCATCTCAAAAACTTCACCGAGAAGCAAATCAGAAAGCCGCGAGACTTTGGCACGCCCGAGACATCATTCTACAAGACCGAAGACCCAATCGGCAGCAGTTCCCTATGTTGGTGGGCTTCCGTTCCAGACTCCAGAGCTCAACTAAACAGAGGTACGCAAAATTGCGCGTTTCATTCACACATCGTATGCTCGCATCAGTCCTCATACGTCACCCCTGGCCACCAAGTCGGGAGCAGATGGTGCTCCAGCTGTACGGTCCAGTCGTTGTTTAGTAGCGCCCAAGGATTAAGGTTCATCTCATCTGCTCGACTAGCGTTTACAGGTTGTCACTCCGCGATGCCAGTGGCGGCGAGGCGGCACCAAGGATTGCCGGGGCAGTACTAGCGTCTGTTTTTCTTCCGAGATGGCGGAGGCATATTGTCCACATGCCAGCCTCCGCTACGTGTCCGCTGCAGATGGGCTTCAGATGCATGGTGTCGGTGCAGAACGATCGACGCAGCCATTGTCCCCGGTCCTCGATTCGACATGGTCGAAATGGAAAAATGAATCTTTGACAAAATTGATCATGTCAAACTCCCATGTCACATGCAAGAAGACGACAAAAGCAGCGTGCTTTGAGAATCTCTCCTCTTCTTGCGAGTAAAGCAGAAGAAGCCCATCTTTGGAGACTGTATGCCAAGAATAGCAATGCTACAGAGGCGAGCGCACGTCGAATCAAGTTTCCTCGGTAAATATGAATGTACACGCTTCGCCTGGCTGGAGACATGGAGGAGGCCTGGGCGGTCGGTGGCCAACAACCTTTGCCATCTTGAGCCGAAGCATATTAATGTCGGGTTTCACTGCAGGGATGATATGCACTAGTGGGAGCGGGCCGCATATGCGAGCCAGCACCATGCTTGAACAAACATCCAGTCCAAGTGGTTGGCGCCCCGTGGGAGTATCTCACCGGCTTCTGCCGATCTACCATCACTCTGCATCAGGCGTCGGCGGACGTCCAAGACGAGCACACCGAGAGCCAGCACAGCACAAGCCGATCCCCGGAGGGAGCCCTACCATACGACCAGCCAATGAACCCGGCTGTTGTCTAACAAGATACCAGCATACTTCGGCACAAGTGCCAACACAAAACAGGTGGGTGAGTGGGTGGCATGCGTGGCTGGTCAATCTGATCAGGAGGACCGGGGCTATCTTCGGACCCCCCCCCCCCCTCAAGCTCCGGGGACTAATAGCAACATTCGCTCATGCTGTGAGACGTCGGTCAGTCAAGAGCTGCGGGCCGGCTCGGGTCTGTTGGCGTACTAAGCCAGCGACGCGCATGTGTAAGTAACCCCCCCATCAAGTGTTTTGGAATATGAAAGCCGTGCACCCGCTCATCATATTACCAAGTTTGTACGTGATTCCAGACCGGGTTCCTCGACACTTGATCGATAACTTTTCAACCAAAAAAAATGGAGCTGCCGGACTACCCTCCCAGGGTCGACATCGAGACCCAGATCTACGAGCAGCCGCCGGCCACGGTGGCGGCGCTGTCAAACTGGGACGACTTGGATGCAAACGAGGTCGCTCGAGGCGTCGTGGCGGAGCTCTCGGCCGCCCTGCAGCAGAGACGTCACCGAGACGTGGAGGGCCTCTTTGCCGCCCCGTCCGCGCACTGGAGGGACACTTTGGCCTTGACGGCCCATCTCAGAACGTTCAAGGGCGGAAAGGCCATCGCATCGGCGTTGCTGGAGCTGCGCGACCAGCGCGACATCGGCGCTCTCCAGTTCGACGGCGGGCAAACCACGACGGCGACCAAAGACCTGGTAAGGTTTTCTTCTGTCACCTCGGATCGCCCGCCGCGCCGCTGACCACATGATAGAAATGGCTGGGCTGCAACTTCAGTTTCGGAACCGGGTCCCCTAGAGCGCGATGCCTGGGGACCATGATGCTAGTCCCGGCGGTCGAGGGACCCGGTCGTTGCGAGTGGAAGATATGGTCCATGAGCACGTGGCTCAAGGAGTGGGAGGAGTACCCCGAGGACGAGACCCTGCTGAGGATGCCCTCTGCGCCAATCACCCAAGACGAGCGCATTTGCACAGACGTGCTGGTCATTGGCGGCGGTAATGCGTGAGTGTCCCCTCTGCCCGCCATGGATGATGGCGCACGACGTATGCTGACGCCTGGTCACCCAGCGGTATCATTCTGGCCGGTCGCCTGAAGGCGTTGGACGTTGACTATGTTGTTGTTGACCGTAATCAGAAAGTGGGCGAGAACTGGTCGCAGAGGTACGACTGCATGCGTTTCCACGTCTACAAGTCCTTTTGCGAGACGCCATATAAGCGTAAGTGAATGGGAACCCATGTGCTTGTCCAAGCGTCGGCCTCGATTACTCCCCAAGTTGGACCCAGACTCTCCCCGTCAGAGGGCTCCCACTCATCCGACTCGATGACCCCTCCCCGTCGCCTCGGGGGGGGGGGGGGGGGGAGCTAGTCAACAATGCGGTCGCGGGACGGCTAACGAACATCAACAGCATATCCACAGTCATCCAACGAAGGCCTTACCCGAGACCAGCTGGCCGCACAGATCCGAGACTTCTCCCACGAGTTCGACCTGGAACGTCGCGTTCTCCGCGGCACGACTGTGGCCGCCACGACGTACGACCCGATCGCCAAGACCTGGGGGGTGGAGCTGAGGACCGGCGGCCAAGGGCACCGGTCTCTCGAGTGCCGGTGCTTGGTCGTCGCGACCGGCGGCGGGTTCTCCGGCGCTGCTCCCCTGCCGGACCTGCCGGGCAAGGAGCAGTTCAGGGGCCCCAACATGCATTCCGTGAGCTTCCGCAATGCCGGGGAACTCGTGGCAAGCGGCGCCAAGGTGGGTACCACTGATATCCCGCGCCGTGGCAGAGACACGCCTTTTCGTTGACTGACACCATGTCCCTTTCCAAGTCGGTCACCATCGTTGGCTCTGCCAACACCGCATTCGACGTGTTGATGGACTGCCACCGCTCCGGTCTCCAGACCACCATGGTTCAGAGATCGGAGACGTATGTTGTCCCGATGAGCTACTTTGCTCACCCCATGGGGCTGGGGCTGTACGACATCATGCCGACCGAACACGCGGACGCGGTCGTCAACGGAAGCCCGCTGGCCGTTGGCGGAAACCTGCTTCGACTGGTCCACCAAATGCAAGCCCAGGCAGAGCCGTAAGCGCCACTCTCCCAGACCATACCGTCGCGTGGCCGTGCTGATGCAAAAGTCGTTCGACAGCCATCGATACGACGAGGTGAGGAAGGCAGGGCTCAGGGTCCGAGACTCCTCGACGGGCGATCTGATCGTCAACCTCCTGGACCGCTGCGGCGGCCACTTCGTGGACATGGGCGACGGCATCGACCTCATCGCGAACAAGGAGGTCGGCATCCGCTCCGGGGTGGTCCCCGAGGCCTACACGCCCGAGGGGCTGCTGCTGTCGGACGGCAGCGCGCTGGAGACCGACGCCGTCGTGTGGTGCACCGGGTTCGGCAGCACCGACGGCAGGACGCACCTCCCGGACGCGCTCGGGGCCGGGCACGAGGCCATCGCCGGCAAGCTGGAGCCGACGTGGGGGGTCGACGCCGAGGGCGAGGTCCGCGGGCTCTGGAAGCGGCAGACGGGCGTCGACAACCTCTGGATGTTCGCCGGCGGCACCGCGCAGCACAGGTGGTTCTCCAAGGTGATTGCACAGCAGATCAAAGGGGTCCTGGAAGGCATCTTGCCGGAAGCGTACCGACGGACACCGTAGTTCTCACGGATTGTAGGCGGTTGCATTGGTTCGAGTTGATACATGGGGCCGCCCGCGAACTTGCATGGTTCTACGCGAGCCTTTGAACAAGGAATGAGGGGTTTGTGAGACTTGTCGTAACCTTTGGGTAGGTTTTCAAGCAATGAGCCGGAATTTGCAGACCGGATTGAAGATTTCAGTGCCGTCTCAAGTATCTACGCATCGTAACCATTCATGTAGCTTTAGGTGTGCCAACAACGTGTGAGCCATCATCGTTTTGCAAGGAGATGCGTAAGATTGAGCTCCGGAGAGAGCTAACGGAATACTCAAACACCCATGTCTGATACCCCATGTCCGATTGAGCAAACTGGAGCGGCGGGAAACCGATTCTGGACTGGCGACAGGGTCAGATCTCACAAACGACCCATCGTTTCATCGCCGGATGGATGAGCTCCAACGCTCACGTCCGTCACTCGTGCGGAGATGCCCCCCTCCCCCCGGGCAAACTCACACGCCTGGCTCTAATTTGCGTGTTGCCAGCATGTCGCATGCATGGGTTCTGTTGGACCGATAAGAGAGAGAGAGAGGTCGCAGCTGCGGGTCGTTCCGACAAGCAGGATTAAATGCGTCATTTCTCCCGGTGCTGTGTCACTTCTTAATTCTCCAACAAATCATTTCCCAAATTCTCTACTTTGAGCATGAGTGCTTTTTGAACATGCGTGCTTTCGGTGATGCGACAACGACAACGACAACGACAAAGTGGCCGGTTGTCCAAGGTCCGATCCAACCCGAGAACCCAGCCAATCTCACCCCAGACGAGGCAAGCATGATATGACGCAACAAGCTGATGCAGCTTCACTGACCTCGTGGGTTCCTCTAGGTCAGCGACGGCCTCGAGTCGGAGGTTGCAGGCGTAGGTCCATCGTTGTTCCCCAGACTGCTTGGGATGCCGGACCTTTTCTCATTGATGGAGCCGTTCCAGAGCGTTGCGTCCTCGAACCTGAGCGTGTCCGGCTCAATCTTCAACTTTCGTGAAGAAAACGGGCGGAGATATCATGCATACAAAGACGGAAGTCGGTAAAAACCCAACACTATAACCCCCTTCCATGTGCACGTCGGTGAAAGCCTCTTCTCACCATCGCGAACAGAATACACACTGCCCAACGACGAGCAAGAACAAGACAGACTGGGTACGGTTTCCGGTCCTCTATATGCTTTGGAGCTGCAAGCTTTGTCGATCTTCTTCGAGTTGCTGATGGGTCAGGTAGACTTGCAGCACAACCTCTTCCTCCTGACCTTTGACAACAAGCTGGGGCTCGCTCCGCCGAACTACCCCGACTCAAAGGTCAAGCATGTCCTCGACATCGGCACTGGCACAGGGCTGTGGGCGATAGAATTTGGCGAAGACCACCCGAATTCCGAGGTAATCACCCCGTTCCAGCACGAACGAACGAAAGATGCTCATCATCTCAGGTCGTCGGGATGGATCTCTCCATGCCGATGCCAGCGTTGTAAGTGTCAGCAGAGATACAGCCCCTCAACCGACCCGCTGGTGGAAATCCATCTTGCTCACCCGGGCATAGTGTTCCCCGAAATGTCATATTCGAAATCAACGATCTAGATGAAGAGTGGGAATATTCAAAGTCCTTTGACTACATTCATATCCGGGGGATGAATTCCTGCATCGCAGACTGGAGACTCTTTCTCAAAAAGGCCTTTGAGTGCGTTTATTTCTCTCATCCCGCTCGTGCTTCGACGCTCACATTTTGACTTGTCAGCAACTTGACTCCCGGTGGGTATTTCGAGTCGCAAGAGCTCGAGGTGCAGCCTCGATCAGACGACGGTACCCTGGAGCCAGACTGCCCCCTTTCGAAGTGTATGAACCACATACAGGGAGCGTTCGACAGGTTCGGGCGTTCTTTCCAAGAGATCCCGCCGCTCGTGGCCGCGATGCGGGAGGCGGGCTTCGTCGATGTGAAGCTGAGCTCCTTCAAGTGGCCGTCGAACTCGTGGCCGAAGGACCCCAAGTTCAAGGAGCTGGGGGCATGGAACAACGTCAACATCAACAACGGTCTCGAGGCCATCACCCTCGCGCCCTTCACCCGGGCTCTCGGGTGGACAAAGGCGGAAGTCGACGCCTTCCTCCCCAGCGTGCGGAAGGATATGAACAGCAGATCCATCCATGCGTATTGGCCCGTGTAAGCAGCTAGCCGGATCCGCTTGGCATATGCTCTGACAGGACGCTGACGGGTCGGCAGCTATTCCTTGTACGGACGGAAGCCAACGGAGGAAAGATCCCCGAAGCGGAAGCGTAGGAGAATCGTGTGACGAGCAATTGGGTGAGGTCCGGGGCCGGCTTGCACGTCAGACACGTCACATGCGCATACTTGACTGCGGTCTGGTCTAGCAGCCACAAAGGGAGTCTTCGGCATGAGCTAAAATGATCAGATTGTCCTGAGCTTGGTTTTCTGCTCCCTTTAGAGGAGTGATGGCGCGGGACCTGATAGATTCTTGACAAGTACGCTCTTAACATCGTGTCCCTGAGAAAAGGGATGTCTTGGTCAGACATTTCCTTAGCATGCGGGGCTCCGCAGGGGGTGTAAGGCGGCCTGGCTGGAACACCAAGGCACTCACTCGCCCAAGACTGACGGTCCCTCGTCAAGTCCATCTATCTGGGTACCGAAATGTGGAATTGATGTCCATTTCTGTTTGTCAAGGGAGGCGTGTAGGGTGTCTGTGACAGGGTAGCAAGTGAATTGTCGGTGCACTTCGAGTATCTTACCGGTACATGTCTGACCTCTTCTGCCATGGCTTCCACCTCTACAGCCACTAATGAACCTGTAGCCTTGTAAGAAACACCAGCCCATCATCCTTGTTCAAGCCATGCTGGCCCTAACCACTACCGGTAGCGCTCGGCAGATGGCATCAGAGACATGGAACAAGGACAGACAACGAGTGAGTTGTCAGGGTCGGGATGCTTAGAGTTAGGGTCAGCGTGGTTGAAGTTAGAGATATGGCAGCTTTACCGGGTAGTTGGCGATGGTGTGCGCTGACCATGTGTGTCGTTTGTCTCGCGGTTGTTGTATTCCTCTTACATGGAAGACCGCCACGGCCGCCGTTTATTCAGCTCTTTCTCGCCTCTTCACGCCCCATCACTGTTTGCAGCAGAGATTGCCGCGATCAGTGGAGATTACCCATACCAGTGAGGGTATCGTGGTCGGATATGCTGTTGCTGATCCCAAGTTTCGGATGGTCCGGAACACCACAACACGTGCTTCGAGGAGTATTCTTAACAACAGCGTTTTAGCGACATACTGCCGCCCAAAGTCCGAGAATGTTTGCACGCGAGTCCCTGCGCGCCATTCCTGTTGCATTTGTTTATTCACGGTTGGTTCAATCTGCCGGCCCCGCAAGGGCTGAGGGCTGATGCTCCCTTACAAAACGGACGCTGAGATACGGAAGCACGATACTGAGACCCCAGGGGGAGGGTCCCTTGCTTCCACATTTTGTTCTATCGGGTATCGAGCTCGATACTTATACCGTCCTCTTGCGACGAATTTGTCGACCTTTGGTAGAGTACCTGTGCAACCTCGAGAGGGACCGCCTTGTATAATTATCCCAGTCGTCCCTTGCCTTCCGTACCTGCAAATCCAGCGGCTCGACCCGTACGAACATCCCACCTACTTGGTTGCCGGTACCGTCTTGCCCCGGATCCAAGAACCCCACGGCGGCTATCTGAGCTTGTCGTGGTTCTTATCTTGTCTAACCCATCCGCCTTCCACCTGAATCGACAGGCTCGAGCCGTTCATCCCATCCAGGACGACGACGACGTCGACAATAACCCCGTCTGGCCCTGCCGACCCTCTTTCGCAATCTCTAGCGTCGACGCATGACGGCCGGACATCTACTGCCAGTTCGATGTCTAACCTGCTAGAAAAGGTCATCTACCCCCACTCACGAAGGCGCTCCCAACCTCGCGTGTGGGTGGGCCTCGTCCTCATCCTGCTGTCAGGATTCTGGCTTTACAGCACCTCTGGCGAGATCAACCGACGGCTGTTCAACAGCACGCTCGCATTCACAAAGGCCCATTCCACGCATGCAGAATGGGTAAAGGCGCGCCCCGGTAGCCTCATCCCTCCCAAGATCTGGCAAATCATACTCCCCAAGTCGGGCAACAACGATCAGAAGACAGCTGACCCGGAAACCTTGCAACAAACGGCAACATGGCTGGCCAAGAACCAGGACTACATATAGTAGGGGCTTCATCTTCTATTGCTTCGAGGCCGGAGGCGCTCGACTTTATTGCGATTCGAACTGACACCAACTCTCTTACAGTACGCTTGTAGGCGAAAAGGGCGGTAGAGACTTCATCTCCCGCCATTTCAACAAGACGGTTCTTTCAACATGGGAATCGCTCCCCAACGTCGGGATGAAGTCCGACCTCCTTCGCTACCTTCTCCTGTACATCGAGGGCGGCGTTTACTCTGATACTGATACCGTTGCTCTGAAGCCCGTGGACGAGTGGGTTCCAAAGCAGTTCCGGAACGAGACTCGTCTTATTGTCGGCATCGAGTTCGACCAGCGTGACGGGCCGGGCTGGGTCGACATCCCGCACTCGCTGCAGTTCTGCCAGTGGACAATTGCCGCGGCACCGGGGCATCCCGTCTTCCGGAACATGTTGGCCCGCGTGATCCAGTCGTTGGACGAGTTGATCCAGGCGCACGGCCCGACGTTCAAGGCATCGAGCTTTGAGGTGATGAACACCACGGGCCCGGCAGCATGGACGGATGTGGTCTGGGAATACCTGCAAGAGACCGACGACACCTTGACGGACCTGAGGAACCTGTCGTATCTAGGCCAGCCAGAATTGTTCGGTGACGCATTGATCCTATCAATCGATGGATTCGGAATGGGGCAGCAACATTCAGGTAGCACGCACGATGGGAGCATACCAAGTAGCGCGTTGATAAGCCACTTGTTTGGGGGTTCTTGGAGAGGGGATTAGCATATTTGTAGTATATGGCAAACTAGATCTAAGTAATGTAGCATGATGAGTAAATAATACAAGGGCGCCTACTTTCCTGTCCTTTCGATTACGGTATCTAGAGAGAAAGTCCGCGAACATTGAGCTGGTGTGCCTTGCAGGCTGCTGCCACAAGGATTAGAATGATGGCTGAAGGAAACTGGTACGCCGACCAACTAATAGCAAGAATGTTATAAGACGGTTCGAAGTGGCCGGGACCAGTATCAACGTTCCTGTCTTGGCTACCCCAATTACCTGTTAACTGGTTCAAGCAGCCCTGCTCACCCTGCTCGCGCAATCTTGGGGCGGCGGGTGATCTGGCCGCACCCGAGCTTATAGTGGCTGTACCACCTCAAAGTCACCAATGAACCATTAGTAGCCCATGTGTGCAAAGTAAGGAGTATTATTACCTTACACTTCTAGTAACAGGTCGGGGAGCACGACCTCCATGAGCGGTTCCTTTAATAGGTAATCATCTCAAGGAGAAGGGGGCCGAAGTGACATGAGGGCTCGTGAGGATCGGAAACTTCAAAGTTGGTTTGCGCCAATTCATCCCCTGTTACCATTGACCGAAACCCTGGGGAAACTTCACGCATACTACTGGTCCGCGTATGATGCCGCGGTCGGACTGTTTCATTGGAAAGGCACCCTTGCTCGTTGGGGGCAGCCAGGAGGATGATGCTGTGGTGTCAAAACAGCTGCTTTTCATACGACAACGGTAGGTGTGGTTAAACATGCTCAAATCATATCAATGATTGGTCAACCCGTAGCGGGTTCAAGGGATACAACGATCACGACTACGTAGACCTGGGACTTACTTGTACATATGCAGCCTCTACGGATACCATGGTAGGTATTATGCATAGACGCAGTGGACTAATGGCGCGTACATCAGTAAGCACACGCGCCTTATCGTGTCACCGACGCATACCGACCGTTTTCCGAGGCAAACAGCGAGGGCCTCACTAAGCCCATCACGCCAGTTTTACCAACTTCACCATGCCTGCAGCGACATCACGACGCGCCCCTCATCGGGGTGCGGGCACTTGCCAATGTATAGGGCGAACCACGGGTCTTTGATTCGCCAGAAACAGGTTTGACGATGGGCATCTGTTAACCAAAAATGCAGGTCGGACGAAGGGGGGGGGGGGGGGGGGGGGAGCGGCGGTGTCGACGCCACAAGAATTGGGTTTGGGCACCGTACCTCGTGTATGTCTGTGTAAACGTCAAGACTTCGGCCATCTCCTGTTCGGAAATCGGTATCATCGGATATTTGGTCCGAAGTGGGATCTGGTTTAAGTGTTGAGGGACCCCTCAGCTGGTGACAGCTACCGAATCTCCCCTTCTCTGTTTTCGTTCGCCCCATTTCACAGACGCCCAAGGCCCGACTGCAGCAACAAACAAACCTGGCGTACGAGCAGAATCAGCCATAATAAAGCCATCAACCATGAAGACTACAAACCGCCCTGATGAGTGGAAGATTGAGCAGGGCCTTTCGGGGGCCGTACTCCCGGTCCTGGACATGACCGGCCCCGAGACGAAGGAGTTGCCCCCTCAGACCTTCGGGCCCCCGACCAAGAACGAGAAGGCGCTCAGTGAGCTTGGCGACACGGAGAAGCTCTTCACCGCCGAGCGTAAGGGCTGGGTTGGGTAAGTTACTCATTCTGAATAACACAGCTGTCACGGAGCTGGGCGAGGGGGGGGACGGGGCCGTTGGTTGGCCACGCGTTCGTTCATCGTGACTGATCCGAAAACCGACCACATCAGTTACGTCGAGTGGGAGAACTACCCCGAGAAGAAAGCCGTCGCGCACAAGATCCTCACGTCCCAGACGTTCCACCCCAACCCGGAGTACCAGCTGGGCCCGATCCCCGGCACCAACCCGGTCCTCCCCGGCACCAACTGGAAGATGTGGCACCGCGCCATCGGCGGCGAGCTCGCCCGGGTCCCCGACGACTCGTGGGACATCGTCCTGAAGGAGAAGCACCCGGACATGCTCCACCTGCTCCAGTTCCCCTACAACGGGGAGCCGCCCAAGCGGCTGGTGACCGACAAGGAGATGACCCCGAACCCGCTCCACTTCGTCAGGAACCACGGCGGGATCCCCATCATCGACAAGGGGGAGTACAGCTTCCTGCTGGACGGCCTCGTCGCGAACCCCCGGTCCTTCACCCTGGACGACATCATGGACGAGTCAAAGTTCCCGCGCATGGAGAAGGCCGTCACGATGCAGTGCTCCGGGACCCGCCGCATCGAGCAGATCCTCAAGTACGCCGGCCAGGGCGACGAGGTCCCCCAGGCGCCGTGGGCCGAGGGCGCCATCGGGACCGCCCGGTACGTCGGGGTCAGCCTCAAGAAGGTCGTCAAGGCCTGCGGGGGCCTGGCCGACGGCGCCAAGCACCTGGAGTTCTACGGCGCCGACACCTACTTCAAGGACAGCGAGACGATGAACTACGTCGTCAGCGTGCCGTGGTCCAAGGTGAAGGCGAACGAGGTCATGCTGGCGTGGGAGATGAACGGCGAGGAGCTGCCGAGGATCCACGGCTATCCCCTCCGCGTCGTGGTCTTTGGCTACATCGGGGCCCGCAGCGTCAAGTGGCTGTACCGCATCAAGGCCATCAAGGAGCCCTCGCGGGCCCCCGTGCAGAGCAAGGAGTACCTGTACTTCCCGCAGCAGGTGGGGAAGCACAACCTCAAGATGACGGACGGCATCCAGATCCAGGAGATGCCCGTCAGCTCCGCCATCATGTCGCCCTGGACGAAGCAGGTCGTCATCCACAACGGCAAGATCCGCTGCAAGGGCTGGGCCTACTCCGGGGGCGGCCGGTGGCCCGAACGCGTCGAGCTCTCGTCCGACGGCGGGTTCAACTGGTACGCGGTGCCGGCGGAGAGGCTCTCCAAGAAGCGCCGCTGGACGTGGCGCACGTGGGAGTTCGACCTCCCCTGCGACGCCGAGGGCTGGGTCGAGGTCGTCTGCCGCTGCTGGGACAACTCGCTCAACACCCAGCCCCCCGACGTCCGCACGGCCTGGAACTGGGGCCTGCACGTCACCAGCTCGTGCCATCGCATCTCGCTGTACAGCGTCAACAAGACCAGGCCGGCGACGAGGGCGCGCCTTGCCGAGTTCGAGGAGAAGGGCGTGCCCTTCGGCCCGATCACGGTCCCGCTGGTGTTCCCGTCGCAGTCCTGGGACGAGTATGAGAAGTACTGGGCAAGCCATGATCCCCGCGACGCGGAAGAGAACTAGGGCCGTCTCTCCAGGGGTCGTCGCCGCGGGGTTTTGACTGTCTCTCCAATCAGCTCGGGGCGGTGACAGAGGTTTAGAATAGTATCGTATGCAGGAGGTATTGCCCGTAGCCACATTATTCCTGGGCGAAACTTGCATGCTTACTTAGAGTACAACGTACGATTGCGCCGCGGCCGCACGATTGCAGGGATGAGGATAAACCTTGTAGGGTGGTGTTGACTCCGGGGAGGCCGAGCCTCTAATCCGGACACGGCGATCAACATGCCCTTAATCTATGGAATACACAGTGTGTGGCCTGTGACAGATCGGGTTGTGTTTCGTTCGAGAGTTTGTCTCTCTCAAGGCAACATTTCTGCAGGTGAAGTCGGGAAAGATTCTACTGGGACAGCAGTGAAGACTGGTGATTTCCAACTGAGATACAAGATATCTCTTTAACAAGCAATTTCCAGCTCTGTAACTCTATCCTAACTAGATTAACGCTAAGACATCGGTAGTGGCTAGAGTGAGGGGCTGGGATCAGGTACTCTTCATCTGGTAGTCGATAACAGAGAGAGATTCACAGCCTTTGGGACTTGATCAAGGCGAGACATGACCCTCATAATGTATAATCGTCACTATGAAGCGCGGCCAATGAACGGTGTTCTGATTATCTGCTTGGCTTACCTTGTGTGGCCTGCCCGTTGGATGACACTACTCCAAGTCGCGGAACAGACACTTGTACACATTATCTTCATGATTCGTGTCATGGCATTTGCGCACGCACGGAAAAGAAGAAGTGGAGAACGGATACCCGCGGAACACCGCTCGGGACCGGCGCAAGGACACATCGTCAAAAGCTCCAGTCACGGGCCCCGCGGATGCAGACATAAACATGGACGTGACAAGTCTCATGGAGTGCCGGCTTGCAATCTACCGTTGACCGAACACCCGTCGTACGTTGCTCACCGGCTCAGCCACCATCAGTCTCTCCCCGAGGACGCCGAGTGCGCAGTCTGACCGGGTACGGTGGGCGTCACGCTTCTCCTGTTTCACCGGGACACGGTTCCGTAGATCAACTTGTAAAACTATAGTTACGGGAGATTGCCTTCTCTCTCTCTCAAAGCCTATTTATCTTCAACACTCTCCCCGGCCACAAGCCCGGAATGTCGTCCTCATCGAAATCTGAACCTCCCGCATCCGCCGAGGACTCTCATTCGTCGTCTATTACTCAAGAGAAGCGCAGACGAGTCTTCAGCCTGTCCCGCCGGGCGTCCAGAAAGGATATTGTCACCATGTCGGGAGAAGTCGAGATCCCGGAGCCTCCTCGCATCCCCGTCCTGGGGCACGTGGCCGGAATCGACGCGGAATATTCTCTGGGGTCCTTCGTGCACCTCGCGAACAAGTATGGTAGGTGATGTTCCCCTCGAGAAGGGAAGACAGATGTGTGGAGGAACCGGGATGAACCTAGGCTGACCGGCTCTCTAGGTCCCATCTACAGGCTCGATCTGCTCGGTCAAAAATATGTGTTTGTCAACAATCACGAGCTGGTGAATGAATGCTGTGACGACAAACGCTTCAAGAAGTGCATCGATGGAGACCTCGAGGTAATAGCTTCAAGTCCAGCCGGGCACTGGGATTGGTTCAGCTGCTGACGAGTCGATATAGGAGCTACGCGAGGCAGTGCATGACGGTCTGTTCACGGTAAGCCCCGAATCTCATCTCATCTTCTGTTCCCCCACTCGTCCTCGGTGAGCGTTTCTCGTTGACGTTTTTCCTTTGGTAGTCCAAAGGGGTGGAAGAAGAGAACTGGGGCGTTGCCCATCGCGTCTTGATGTCGGCCTTCGGCCCCCTCGCCATCAGGGAGATGTTTGACCCTATGCACGATGTCGCTGGGCAGCTCGCGATGAAGTGGGCCCGTCATGGGCCGTCTCAGCCCATCCACATTGGCGAAGACATGACGAGGCTCACCATGGACACCGTCGCCTTGTGCACAATGGGCTACAGGTTCAACTCGTACTACCGCGAAGACACCCACCCGTTCATCACGGCCATGTACGCGGTCATGAAGGAGGCCGGCGACAAGGCCTTCCGCATGTTGCCCCAGGTGTTTTACAAGAAGCAGGACAAGAAGATGAGGGCCAACATCGAACTGCTACGATCGACGGCCAGGGAAGTCTTGGAGGCGAGAAGGTCGGATCCGAACGGCGCGGCCGGGCGCAAGGATGTGTTGACGGCGATGCTCAACACCGTCGACCCCGTCACGGGCCGCAAAATGACAGACGACAGCATCATCGACAACCTGATCACCTTCCTGGTGGCCGGCCACGAGACAACCGCCGCAACATTCACATTCACAATGTATTGGCTGCTGAAGAGGCCCGAGGTATACAGAAAGGTCCAAGAGGAAGTCGACCTGACGGTGGGCGATGGGCCTCTCCGCGTAGAGCACGTTGCCAAGTTGAAGTATTTGACAGCGGTGAGTATATAATCAAAGGCCCTTTCCCTGTTCGGTGTTGCCTCCATCCGGACTGTGGTGGTGGAATCACCGATTTGCGGGACGACTGCTAACAACATATAACTCGAACGCAGGTGATTAGAGAGGTACTGCGCCATAGCGCCCCCATTTACGGGTTCGGTAGGAAGGTTCAGAAAGGCGAGGAGGTTATCGGCGGCAAATACCGCATCAAGGAAGGCGAGCAGATCCTCTGCCTGCTGGCAAAGTCCCATCTCGACCCCAAGGTCTACGGGGACGACGCCGAGGAGTTCAAGCCCGAGAGGATGCTCGACGAGAACTTTGACCGTCTGATGAAGGAGTTCCCCAACTGCTGGAGCCCCTTCGGCACGGGCATGCGCGGCTGCATCGGCCGCGCCTTTGCCTGGCAGGAGATGGTGCTCGCGCTCGCCCTGCTGATGCAGAACTTCAACTTCGTCATGCACAACCCCAACTACGACCTCAAGATCTCCCAGACGCTCACGATAAAGCCCAAGGACTTTTACATCCGGGCCATCCTGCGAGAGGGCCTGACGCCTTCCACCCTCGAGGCCCGGTTGGCCGGCTCGTTCGCCGCTGGAGGCCGTGGGGCCCAGCCGGAGACGAAAGCCCGGGACGAGGCTTCCAAAGAGCCGGCAGAGGCCGACGGCGCCAAGGGGGGGGCAAAGCTGGCCGTCTTGTACGGTTCCAACTCCGGAACATGCGAGTTCATGGCCCAGAGGCTCGCCAGCGACGCCGCGTCCCACGGCTTCAGCGCGACCGTGGACACCCTCGACACCGCCCGAGAGTCCCTGCCGACGGACAGGCCGGTTGTCATCATCACTTCCTCCTACGAGGGGGAACCGCCCCACAACGCCGCCCTCTTCGTCGACTGGTTGGCAAATCTGAAGGGCCGGGAGCTCGAGAACGTGGACTATGCAGTGTACGGCTGCGGTAAGTTGCTCAGGACCTTCACACCATGGTCACACACCCCTCTCTGACCACTTCGACAGGACACGCCGACTGGGCGAAGACGTACCAGCGCATCCCCAAGCTGATCGACGCCTCCATCGAGGAACGCGGGGGTCGCCGCATCATCCCAATTGCTTCGACCGACGCCAAGGACAGAGACATGTTCTCCGACTTCGAGGCCTGGGAGGACGACGCTCTGTGGCCCGCCCTCGCCAAGCAGTTCGGTCGCCGGTCCGGGGGCACAGACGGCAGCGTCGCCGAAGCAGGCCTCTCGGTCTCCTTCTCGACGCCGAGAACCTCGACCCTGCGCCAGGACGTCAGGGACGCGCTCGTGATCGACTCCCGCCCGCTCGTAAATGGGGGCCATTGGCCCGTCAAGAGGCATCTCGAGGTGCAGCTGCCGTCCAACGCGCGGTACACGGCGGGCGACTACATGGCTGTGCTCCCGCACAACTCCAAGGACACAGTCGCGCGAGTGATGCGACGATTCCACCTGTCGTGGGACTCTCACGCTGTGATCAAGGCCTCGGGGCCCACGACTCTGCCCACGGACGTCAGCACTCCCGTCTCTGATGTCTTGAGCTCGTACGTTGAGCTGTGTCAAACAGCTTCCAGGAAGGTTGGTTCACTCCGCGTTCTCGGTTGATTCGGAACCCCCCGCCACTGACAAGCAGTGTCTAGAACGTATCGACACTATCACGATTCGTCAAGGACGACGAGCCCCGTACCAAGGACCAGCTCCAGTACCTGGCGACCGACGGTTACGACGCAGAGGTGAAGAACAAGAAACTCTCCATCCTGGACATCGCCGAGCAGTTTCCATCCCTGGCGGTTCCGTTCAACCATTTCCTCCTCATGCTCCCGCCCATGCGTGTCCGTCAATAGTAAGCGCAGGACTTTCCCAAATGCCGCGGGCCATGCTTACCGTCATTACCCAGCTCGATATCCTCGTCGCCTCTCCTCGATCCGGGTGTTGCAACGATTACCTACGGCGTGCTCGACGAGCCCGCCTTGTCAGGGCAGGGCCGCCACGTCGGCGTCACCTCGTCCTACCTCTCTGGCCTGGCAGCCGGCGACCGGATCCAGATCTCGATACGCGTCGCGCAGGGCGGGTTCAAGCTGCCCGTCGACATGGACAGGACGCCGCTGCTGTGCGTCGCCGCCGGCACGGGCCTGGCTCCCTTCCGCGCCTTCGTCCAGGAGAGGGCCATCCTCCTGAGCAACGGCCGGCAGCTCGCGCCGGCGGTCCTCTTCTTCGGCTGCCGCGACCCCCTCGTCGACGACCTGTACCGCGAGGAGTTCGACAAGTGGGAGGCCGCCGGCGTCGTCAAGATGTACAGGGCGTACAGCCGCAACCCCGACGCCTCGGGCGGCTGCAAGTACGTCCAGGACCGCATCTGGCAGGAGCGCGAGATGCTGTACGGCCTCTGGGACCAGGGCGCCAGGGTCTACGTCTGCGGCTCCAACAGGGTCGCCGAGGGCGTCAAGGACGTCCTGCTCAGGGCCGCCAGGGAGAAGAGCGAGATCGACGACGGGAAGCCGATGACTGACGAGGAGTTGGAGGAGTGGTTCAACGGCATCCGAAACGAGCGGTATGCCACCGATGTATTTGACTAACAAGATTTACGTTACGAAGCGGTGTGCACCGCCTGATGCCTCTCTCCACAATCTCAGTGAGTTCGCGATTTGATTTGTAAGACCATGTAGCGTTTTGAATAGAGTTTTATATTCGGCGAGCATCTTGGATGGGCTTTTCCCCCTCTTGTGTAATTTGTTCTACTTGGAAACCCAAATATCGTGAAAACTCGCGAGCGAACTCCCCGAGAACTCGGCCAACGTCGCCTGTTTTGCACGCATGAACAGTGTTCAAGGACGTGGCAAACCATAACCAACTAGGCTTGCTACGCCGGACCCTCATGTGCAGCAGAAGGTCTACATAGCTTAAAGTCAATTGGAACAGGATCCATTTGCCGGAGGATGCGCGAGAGAGACTAGCCAGCGCGGCATACGTGGCGATCCCCTCCCTCTTGATCATGCGCTAGATAACAGATGCCACGCGGACCAGGCGGCCGTCCGGGGGCCACGCAATTTCATGCCGCTCGGACGAGCTGAACGCCGTTTCCCCCCCCTCGCCAGCGAATCGAATTCTCGAATCCCCAACCGTCCGAGGTTCTTCAGCAAATAGATACGTGGCGCCGGGTGGCGTCAACGTTAAAAACCTGCTAGCTGGCTGGAACCCATGAATTATGGGGATAAATATGATGCCTCTCATGCCCCGGCGGCCACACGAGGGCGGCACGGGTTGGAAGCGGGCTCCGAGAAGCAAGCGACCAGGGTCGCGAGCAGCGCATAAAGGCCACCATGGGCCCAGGCTACCTGCTCCTGGGGGCGGGACTCGGCGTCTTGTCCATCCTGTATTATGCCCATCAGCCGCAGAAGATGACGAGCCTCAAGTTCGACGCGGAATTCTGGGCCGTCGCCGGCCCCTTGATCGCCGTGCGGCCGCCGAGGAGGCCGACCAACGCCCTGGAGCTCCGCGCGACCGTCAACGCCGGCCTGTCCTCCGTTCTCAGGCGCGTCTTGCCGGACGGCATCGTCGAGACCAGACACGACGTCAAGTCCTTCGACGGCGAGACGATCGCGCTGTACGAGTTCGCGCCGCCGCGGGCCAACGAGGCCGGCGGCAAGCAGCCGGCGCTCATCTACGTCCACGGAGGCGGCATCGTGGGCGGAGACATCGACCCGTACAGCCGCCCGCTCGCCGCCCAGGCGGCCCTGGAGACCGGGCTGCGCATATTCGCCGTCGAGTACCGTCTGGCGCCGGAGTTCCCGTACCCGGCGCCCGCCGAGGACTGCTACGCGGCTCTCGCATGGTTGAGCCGGAGCGCGGAGACCCTCGGCGTCGACCCTGCGCGCATCGGCTTCTACGCCCTCAGCGCCGGCGGCGGCATGGCGGCGGGCGCCGCCATGATGGCCCGCGACCGGGGGCTGTCGCCGCCGCTGGCGAAGCAGATACTCGTCTCTCCGATGCTTGACGACAGGACCCGCGTCCGGCCAGACAACCCACTCTCCCAATTCCTCACGTGGACGGACAACTCGAACCAGATCGGGTGGAACGCGTACCTCGGCCAGGGCAAGGCGGGGGGCCCGGAAACGGCCGCGTACGCGGCGCCCGCGCGAGCCGTCGACGTTGCGAACCTCCCGTCGACTTATATCGAAGTGGGCGGGCTCGACCTCTTCTGTTCTGAGGCGGTTGCATTTGCTGGCAGGCTCGTCTCGGCGAACGTCCAGACGGAGCTGCATGTGTATCCGGGTCTTCCACACATCTTCGACTTGTATGCTCCCATGATCGACTTGACGCAGCGAGCGAAGGAGAATCGTATACGAGCAGCGAAAAGTTTATAGCGGGGGCACATTGCTAGGCACATCGCTAGTCACTATACCGGGCAGTCTACTCGGATGAATACAGCATATGGATAATGACCATGATTGTGCCAGCACTCAGATCTATAACATCTGCACCTTTGCCGTACGATCGCCCAAGCGAGAAGACTCATACATTCCGTCGCCACCATCGAAGCACTAGCCATCATTCCAAGGGCTGCTTTTGGAGCATGTCATAGTTGGACCCCTGGAGACCATGACAGGGTTGGTTTGGTGAGCTCATATAACCTAGACCTCGGTATCCGCGGGCCGCAGGCGTAATTCATAAAACTTTGCACTACTTCCAAGCTTTTACGGGCCACTAGTTGTTTCGCATCAAGAGGGGGGTGCGTGGTTGACCTCAACAAAGATGGTCTGCTAAAGTGCGGGCTGCACCTTTTCATCGCGCTATGGCGCGGTTTTGTTGAGAACATCATTTTCGAAAAAGGCGTTGGCAGGTAGGGAAGCTTGAGGGACACTTTGGATGTGATGGTAGCAGAGAGTAGTAATTATACCAATAATAGCCGCTGCACGAACCTGAGCAGTCATGCTATCCTTCCCTACCCAAAGTTTAATTATACACAGAGCCGATCCTAAGCATCCGACTTCCACCGGCGGATGATAATCTCGGCAGCCTACAAAGCTGTTAGTAACCGCGGACTCTTCTTAGAGAACAGAAATAGGATGTAGCTGAAGTCACCTTCTCACCAATGGCGTACGCCGTCGTGGTGGTGTGGGAAGCAGGGATGGTGGGGATGATGGAGCAGTCGGCAACACGCAGGCCCGGGATGCCGTAGACGGAAAGGCTCGAGTCGACGACGCCGCCCTTCTCGCGGGGCAGCATGGCGGCCGTGCAGCAAGGGTGCATGAGTGACTGGATGACGGTGTCCTTGACGTACTCGATGAGGGAATCGTGCTCGGTGATGTCGGCACCGGGGGCGACCTCGACGGCGCCACGCGCCTGCCATGCGTCTGCAGAGTAGAAGCGGCGAAAGTAGTCGACGTAGGCCGCCATGATATCGAGGTCGATGGGGTTCGCCCCGGTGGCGTAGTTGACGATGGGGGTGGCGTCGTGGTCGGTGGAGTTCAGGACGACGGAACCACGACTAAGGGGCTTGAGGAGGAATGCGATCCCAGGACCCTCCTGGAAAGGCATCTCGAGGATGGGGTGCTCGGGGTGCTCAAGAGCCTGAGCGAGGATCTCGAGCTGCGCAAGGTAGCCCTCAAGGACGGCCCCGCTGGCGCCAGCGGGGAGATACCGGAGAGCGGAGCGGTCCTCGACCTGGGCACGGATACTGGCAACGATCTGCTTCCACTCGGGGGTGACGTGCCGAAGGGCAACGTACGCCGCGCTATTGCCCATAGCAAGAGTGTAAGGGCCACGGGCCGGCCGCTCACGGAACTGCGCGACAGCCTCGGCGGCGTAGGTCGCGTTGTTGGCGATGTCGGCTTCGGTGGGGAAAGGGGCATCGTAGGAGTAGGTGATGGGCGTACCACAGTGATCCTGGAAGTTCTGGCCAACACCGGGGAGATCCTCAACGAGCTCGATGCCCTCCGACTCGAGGTACGCCGCAGAGGCTACACCGCTGCGCTGGAGGATCTGGGGTGTATGGATCGCACCGGCCGACAGGATGACCTCACGTTTGGGGCGGATGGTCCGGGCCTCACCACCGGCGACGGGACGGAACTCGACAGCGGGGGCGCCCTGTTCCTTGTCGATTACGAGTCTCGTGACCTTGTGCCCGACGAGAAGGTCAAGGTTGGGCCGGGTTTCCGCAATCCTGGAGTAGTGTCCGACACCAGCATGGGATCGCTCGACGGTCTCGGAGTTCTGGGCCGATGGGACCCAGCAGAGACCGTGTTTGTCCCCATTGTCGCAGGCGACGGGGGTTTCGAGACCGAACTCCTCGAAAGCCTGCAAACCGACCCCTAGAGGCAACAGTGAGCATCTTCACTATCCCTTGTGTTCCGGTCTGGAAGTCACATACGCTGTATGGGCCACTGGAAGGGCGGGAAAGAGGCCTCGATGGAGTCGCCGGTGTAAGCGGAGGCATCCCAAGTATAGCCGTACTTCTCGGCAAGCTCGTGGCTGGGCTCAGTAAGAAATAGGGACTGAGGTGTGTCATTGTCAGAAGTGGGTGGTCGGCGATGGGAGGGATAGCGATAAGGTTCACCTGCTTGAATGCCGGGCCAAAATTCTCCCAGTCCCAACTATCAGGGTTGTCGTCGAACTGGGGACTACCAAGTCGCGCCCACTCGTCGTAGTCGTATCGAGAACCACGGTCCAAGAACTGGCCATTGACGGCAGACCCTCCACCGACAGTCATTCCCAGGATAACCGTAGCAGTGCGGTTGTTGACGCTGGCAACCGGAGGAGAGCTGATGATCAGGCGGCTAGCACCACGGCCATCGGCAGGCGGATCATAGTAGCCGACGGTACCCTCAATCTTGCCATATTCGATGACCAGGACGGTCTCTGTGAAGGAGTATCTGCATGAGCATCCAAGATCGCCCTGGCGTCTCAAAATGGGGACACTGGTCCAGCATCGAAGGGAATCACAACTCACTCTTGGGAAAGGCGGCCGAAACGCGGTCGGCAACGGTCAGACCGGCAGTACCACCACCGACTACGACAAAGTCATACTCTTGACGGAGCTCGGTAACCTGCCTCTTGGCCATGTGGTGAGCGCGACGGGGAAGGGCCTCGACGACGCCGCCGAGGGTGCACACGCCGATGGAGAGAGCCCTGATGAGATGCATACTTCTTCTGGTTTGACAGAGACGATGATAACCGAAGAGAGAACGGATTTCATTGAGAATACTCCGTACATAAGCGGGGAATGCCGGACAGAGGACTATATGCATGTCTTCGACGCAGGCGACTCTTGAGGAGGGCCAGCCAAACGGGGGTCAGTCAGACCCTAGAGGAGAAGCAGCATCGCGACCAGGTTCTCCTCGAAGCAGAGGCAATTGACCCGAATTAGACCAAGAGACGTGGAGAATGGAAGCTCGCGGTGGTTGCAGCAAGCCTCATTTAACCTACTTGGCGTAAGACGAAGGGTGTAATGCCGAGCCGGCTCGGCGCGCAGAACATTGACAACCATTGGCGGCAGCTTGTAGTCATCTTTGGATAATTTGCCAATATTCCCATCCCTGTCTGCACTAACCGAATCCATCTCCGCTTGTACCACCATGGCTGAATGGCCAAGAATGACAAGTACGGGTCCTCGGTATGGATTGTGGGCATAGAAGCTTTTTCTCCCCAGTAGGAGACTCAAATGTCCAGACGGACCCATGGTCACCTCAACCCCGCATGGAAATAGTATTGAGGCCCGGGGCGGTCTCATAATTGCCGCTCCGATCCTCCGTTCCGGGGCTTTATAGACGGGTTCTTGGTCACCGACGGCACAGCTGATTCTGCTTCTATGTCTTCCCATCGGAAGACCGCTTGGGGATTAATGATGTCGGGTTGAGTCTGATGGAGATTCTGTGAGCAATTCCCGTCGGGGAAATGACTTTATGCCACTTCCTACGGGGATAAAAAGAACTAGAAAGAAGCGGTGTATAAATGATATCATCAGGATGAGAGCTTTGCCCATTCGACACATCCACTGAACCGGGTTTACCCCTCCGCGGGATTTGCGTTGGGAGCTTTCAGTTCGGGTGACCAGGAGAAGGCCAGGGTAAGACCAGGCTGAAAGCAAGTAGCCGTTTAATCGTAAAAGTCTTCATTACTCTATCTGTGGATAGTGCTACATAGCCAAAAGACTGAGGCCTTTGGGAGGCAGTTCTTGATATGGATAATGTCAAATGTGGGATATATAGAGAAGCCAGCTTCGATATGACATCTGCAGACTCTCTCAGGACGATACTCTCAAGACTTCTAGACAGACCTACTTCCAGCTGCAGTCCAAAGCTCGCCAATACTGTTGCATAACGACGAGAAGAAGCCCTATCACCTTTATTAGGTAAATATCACCTTTATTAGGTAAATACACTTGGATTTCTGGTTGTAAACACCAGGAACAACACTGCTACGTACTTTCTCGCACACTTATAGTGGCATTGATCTCTGCAGGGTTTCTCCGGGGGGCGGGGTTGAAGGAGCAGGTTTGGCAGCAGCAGGTTCCGAAGGCACCGCCTAAAAATCCCGACGTACGCGTGAGCCCCCGCAATCGCAAGATACAAGGTTATTACTAGAATCGCATTCTGCTTTGAAACGGCTCTATTGCATAGGTTAGGTAAACATCCCGAGGCTGAAAGACATAAATACGAGGAATAACACGGTTACGTACGTTTCCTGCACATATGAACCCGCATTGCTCGTTGCAAGAAAGATTACTAGGGACCTGGGGGTTTGCAGCGACCAGCGCGCTAGTCAGCGTGATGGCAAGCGAGATGAGGCTGAATTTCATGGTTGATATGCAGTTGTGTGTAAATAAATCTTATGTTATCTTCAGGTTGCAGCCGTGCGTGAGAGGTCATAGAAAAGGTGAAGGGGAGGGCATGTAAAGAGATACTTATAAAAGGCAGAGATGATCGGTTCGTGAAGAGATATATGAAGCCAGACCAATATATCAGTTAATATGTCACAAAAACCGACGCCGCTAGTTACAGGCAGTAATGAATACCTTGCCTCACTTTGTAACACACCCCTAGTCTTACTCTGCTCTTTTAGTCAAGGTAAGTAGCCCTGATACGTTTCAGACTTCCAGCTTAGGTGCAATTCGGTAAGATCTAGGCGCTATAACCTGCTTTCTATAGGGGACACATAAGCCGGTATCTTTTCTTCTGTATAAGTCAGGATTACGTTAATCTCATTACTACACTTATACTGTTCTGGCACGATATCAAGGTCATTTTCTCAGTTATAGCAGTGGGTGCACCCCCGCTCAAGATGACTTTGGGGCCTGGTAAGTACTCTGGCTAAGGTACTTTGACAACCTTCCCCGACAGCCCTCTTGAGGTCGCCCAGCTACACAAGTATAAGCTTAAGCCTAATACGGGTAAGCCCGGCTTATAACTATTACGAAGCAGTAACTCATAGGGGGCAGTTCATGAAGTTAAATACGGGTTGTTGATACGCCACGAAGCGATTTCGAACAATGACTCGCACTCTGTACCGTCATTTGTTCCTGAAACTCCTATTGTTGCCAGTGTTTAATACTTGGCAGTGTTTATTAACTGTTTTAGAAAAGGTAATGCGACTAGGAGCGCATGATCAGACCCGCGTACCCACGCATTTGTACCACTGACCACACTCACCGGAATTCGTTCAAGGCCTAGAATATGTATTTTAGCCTCGCACAAGCCGGTGGAATGGCTGTTCCTTGGGCTGGAAAATCATGCTTATGCCACTGGCCACGCTGGATTACGTAGCGTCCCTGCTAGAATGATTCGGAATGTACCGACTCAGCTACGTGAATCCTATCCATATCCAATACGCCTTACTATGTAAACCTCAGACCGGTCCTACTTAGATAGTATCAACGGACCCTATGGTTGATTTGGGGGCGAGATCTAGGTCGAAAGTCCTGGCTCATGGCCGTTTACCTCATATGCATAAAGGAAACAGAATCGTACATAGGACGTACTAAAGGCTGCGAGTTAGTAGTTGATAATATATGTGGCTCCTATTTCGGCAACATTGACTGGAAGACTACGTAGACAATTTTGTGTCGAATACAAAGGCAGCTTAGACCTAAGATAGGAAGAAACTATAGACGTGTCACCAAGAGCTAGCGAACAACTGACGAGCTGGGAGAAACCAGAGGTTTAGATGGTTGTATTGACCATTTCAGAATAGGTATGCCTCAGGTCTTATTTTGTGGTGAGTTTTAACCAAAGTTCATGATGCAGAGATTGGAAACGTCGAGACGTCCTCGCCTGCTATCCTTTTCCTCTCAGATGCCATTCATCGTTTGCTTAGGTGACGAAAGAAACCTACCTCGGGTTCAAGAGGGGAAGGGGGACGGATGGCGTACTGGAGCTAGTATGAAGCGGATGAGCTGTGGCTGTTTGGATTTGCCATGACGACTAGTACTATCTCCGTGGCATTTTTGGATGTCAAGGACCCGCACGTCTGTCTGCCTAGGGAAAGGCTTCCTTTGATATTTTCCGTAACTACATTTCAGTCAACTTTGAATAATTTCAAACGCAGTAGCCGCAAACCGCGAAGCAAACATTAGAGACCAGCCTGCCTTACTATGTATAATCCAATCAATGTATATATCACTGGAAATGGCAAGTCCCAATTTGATGCTCAGTTTCTGGGGTGGTGGGCGCAACGACAGGTACGGTAAACTGAGATAGTCTGGACGGTGCCGAGAGTGGCACCATGCGTGAACGTTCCGCATCTTACGTGGCAGAATTCGAAGCGAGTTACGAATGAACGACCAGGCCCGCGTCCTCGACGCGGTCTTCCCACCAATGTCTAAGCCAATTCGTCTATTCCTACCACGTCTCGAACAGACGACCTGCTGCCATTCCAGGGTCCTTTGAGCATCAACAGAAAACATACCAACAGACATCGTAATGGCCCTAGACGTTATTATTGGAATTTGAGGCGGCGATAGCGGGCTTGATATCTGGATGGGCGTGGGCCTGGGCCATGAAGGTCCACAGGCGCGAGACCCGATACTCGGGCGCACACCCGCTGCATCACAGCAGCCCATCTCGCCAAGGGCGTATCTCGGGCCAGGGCAGCAGAGAGGTCGTGGGCTGGATCTAGGGAGGCGCTGACGCCCATCTGACTCGGCGTCTCTTCGCACTGGGACGGCCAGAGAACGATGGTGGCCGCGACGAGGTCCTTGAAGGACTTGTCTGACGACACAGTTCGGCCTCCGCGGTGTCGAGCGATACCTCGTGCGGTAGCGCTACGGTACCAAACAGGAGAAGCAGGCCGAGCAGTTGGTAAACGTGGACCTGGTGACGTTGCTTGTGATGGCCTGGACGGTTCTGGCGGCGACGTCGACGCGGCACTGTCCCAGGTAGTGAGTGGGGTTGGGCCACGGCGGCGCCGTTGCGTAGGACGCAGAGGGTACACATTGGTACTTGCCGTTGAGTTATACGCCGTCCCTAGATTCGGAGCCATCTTGGAAGGGATGCTCTTACGAGCTCGGTCGGGATGTCGAAGCAGCACCGAAGAATGAGAGAAGCGAACTTGAGAAAGAACAGGCTCGAGAAGAAGCAGACTCGAGAGAAAGAGACGTTGCCGGTCGTGCCATCAATAGGCTTCGCTAGTCCCTTGATCGTCGGACCCTCATCACTGACTACTCGTGACTGGCAAGGTTGAAGGTTTCAACTACCAAAAGGCGTGTGGAGGCACTCTTCGGGCGAGAGACGAAGGCCTTGTTTGCGAATAGCGACTTTTTTCTTCTTCTTTTTTTTCCCTCGCGAATGGTGTTTGACATGCCTCACAACCCCCGGGTATTTCCGTGCGGTATGCATCGGTTATTACTAGGCGATGGCATCACGGCATCGTGAAACCCATTGCTCGACTCGAACCCGCCGTCAGCGCATATATTTCCCTCCCTCTGCCCCCCCTCGTTACCGAGTTCTTGTCCTCTCGCTCTACCCCCGATCCTCCAGGACCTCCCTCTCGGCCTTGGTACCCTTCCAGTCGACCCACCTGACGAAGGCGGGCATCAGCACGGCGATGACCATGCCCGCGCCCAGGAACGCCGCCGTGACGCCGAAGCCGACGCGGTACGCCGGCGCGTCCCTGCTCGGCCAGATCCGGCTCCCGTACACGCTCGAGAAGTTGCCAAAGGCGTTGACCATGGCCAGCACGATGGCCCGCTTCTCGGGCGGCAGGCTCACGACGCCGCTCGCCCAGGACAGCACCAGCGGCAGCGCCGACCAGATGCCCGCCGCCACGAAGCAGATCATGACGTACCGCACCACGGCCGCCTGCACGGCCGCGCACACGACGCTGCACGCGAACCCCAGCGCCAGCGGCGCCGCCACGTGCCACCGCCGCTCGGCGTGCCGGTCCGAGCTCCACGCCACGACGTTGAGGCACACGGCGGCGACGGCGTAGACGGGCACCGTCATGTACTGCGCCGCCACCGTGCCGTAGCCCAGCGTCAGCGTGATGGTCGGGATGAAGTACGAGATGGTGCCGGCGCCGACGTCGAGCATGAAGAGCAGCACGAAGGCGTACGTCCGCGGGTCCGCCACGGCTGCCACGAAGGCGTTCCAGTGCGAGAGCCGCTTCCGGCTCTGCCCGCCCGAGGCGATGCCGTCGGCGATGATGCGGACGCTCGCGAGCCGGCGCTGCGCCGGCGTCAGCTGCCGCGCCGTGCTGGGGTAGTCGAGGAGCACGAAGAAGGCGACGAGGGCGACCCCGACGGTGGCCACGCCCTGGGAAAAAAAAGTCAGCGTATAGGCTCTTGCTATATACATGCCTGATGTAGGCAATATGGTTCACTCACCTCTACGATGAACAACCAGCGCCAGCCGGCAATGCCGTGCGCGTCGTGGAGGTTGGCCGTGATGGCGCCGGCCAGCAGGCCGCCAAAGGCGCCGGAGAGGACGGCGGCTGTGTAGAAGATGGCGAAACGTTTGCCTGCAGATGGTCAGCTCTCGCGTCCCTTTGCTCCACCTTTTGCGAAGTCGCGTGCGGGAGGAAGGGGGGGGGGGGGCAATGGTCACATACCCAGCTCGGCCCTGGTGTACCAGCAGCTGAGGAGATACAAGACTCCGGGGAAGAAGCCGGCCTCAACGCAGCCGAGGACGAAGCGGAACCCCAGCAGCGCGCCGTAGGTCTTGGAGATGGACATGAGGGCGCTCAGCGCGCCCCAGACGAGCATGATGCCCGGGAGGAAGACGGAGGGCCGGCTGCGGCTGAGGATCATGTTGGACGGCACCTCGCATATGAGGTACCCGAAGAAGAAGATGGACAGCACCCAGGCGTACCCGTCGTCGGTGAGGCCGAGATCCTTTTGCATGCCCGCGATTTTTGCATTTCCCTGCGGTTCAAAACACATACCGGAGCATGTCAGCATGGGGACCGTGCTTCGTCGTCAGAAATTTTGAAAAAAACATCTCCCTCGCCCCCCCCTATTGATGATGGGAAAAGGGGGGAGAAAAAGGAAAGAAAAAAACTTACAATATTGGTGCGATCCACGTAGTTCAGGATGTACATGATCCAAAGTATAGGCATCTGGTCCGGGCCCGCGTTAGGGACAGACACCGTCGGACGGCGGTCAGGAGGCGCGTCGCGCGCGAGACACGTACCAGGAACAGGTCAATCTTCTTCACGAGCTGCCTCTCCTCCCGCGTGCCGGGGACGTAGTTCCTCAGCGCCTCGGCGAGCTCGGCGTCCGCCCCGCCGACGACGACGGGGGGCGCGTGCTTGTCTTCCTTCATCTCGAGGGACTGCTTCCGACCATTCTCGAAACTCATTTTTTCTTTTCTTCTTTCGGGCGCGGTCGGCCTCGCTCGGGGCGCTTCGTTTCGCCCCTCCCCACCTTTCCCGCGTCGTTCGTCCCTTGCGTCGGTCCCCCCTCCTCCTTGACTCGTGGTGGTAGCGGCGGCTGTGACCGGGAGGTTTTATCACCGCAAAAGGGTCGGCGGTCGAATCGTGTTCGGTTGTTGTTGATCCGAGCGGAAAACGCGCGCAATTGCCCCCTTTTTTCGTTGCGGACGGGGGGGGGGGGGGGAAAGGGCTCGAGGTTTATTTATCAAATCGCGAAGAGTCGACCGCGAGGTTGAGGGATGAAGCCTTCTGCCCCCTTGCAAAAGACAAGTGTAACGACAGAGGAGTTGGATAGGTATATATTTGAAAATGTTCGCCAAGACGCGAGTCATGTCCGTCCGGGGTATTCCGGCTTGCAATTCCTTCCCCACGGGGTAGACGCCGGGTGAAGGACCACGGAGTGAGATCCAAAGAATGGGGTTTCGTGGTGGATGCTAGATACCCGTGGTCAGGAGCCGTCCGTCCGGGGCCGACGCGCGAAGGAATGGCCTCCCCCCATCTGGTCGAGATGAGGCAATGATCCATCATCGCTGCGCTAAACTAGGCATGATTGGACTGCGAACGTCGCGACATGATCCGGCTCCACGCGGCGACGCACCCCCCCCCGCCTGGGCGGACTTCTTCCCGAGACTCGAAAAGCAGACAGGAGGACGGCCTTCAGCCCGAGCCGTCCGTATCCGGGGTTCATTCCCGCCCTTTGGTTTCCCCCGCGATCAACCACGCTAAGATGAGCATCACGAATGCTGCATGTCAGGTGGAATGAATACTTAGCCACGAATGGGCGCCGTAGCGTCCGTCATCTCAGCAGGGTGGCAAGCAAGCAAGCAAGCAAGCAAGCAAGCAAGCAAGCAACCTTGTCATTCAGCCAGGCATTTGTGAGTTTAGCAAGTCTAGCATGTTGAGCGGATACTGCTCGGGGCCCATTCCATAGTTGTTCATCATTTCCCCGCTGAACATCCATTGGTTCCAGTCCTGGCCCATATCCCCCTCGTTCCAGACTTGGAGGACAGGCTGGCCCGGTTGAGCGGGTTGGCCAGGCTGGCCCCCCGGGATGAACTGCCTCTCCTGGGGGCCTCGTTCTTTGAACTTGTCAAGCATGCTGCTGAGACCGCGTCCGATGTAGTGTGCGACGTGACGCGCACAGCGCTGCGTCTCCTCCAGCAGCTGGACGACACGCTCAATGAGGTCGACAACTTGGTCGTAACGAATGTTCAGCCGCGCGGGCTTCCACTGAGCGTGAACCTTCATGAGGAACATGGCGGCATAGGCAATGGTGGTCAGAAGGTACAGGGGCACCCCGATGACCGCCCTGCGCATGTCGGTGTCTGTCAAGATCAGCTCCAAGGCGGCGGACGCGCTTGCGATGGCAAGATTGATGAACTCGCGGCGCTCGTCAGACATGGCGTATTGGTCCGACGGGTTCGACGGGTTGAGGCCTCGCAGACAAATGGAAAACAACAGGAGACGCGCAAAGTGGTAGTGGAGGATGACGCCCTTGGCGGGGTACTTTGCTATGTGCTTGTCCGGCACTTGCCAAAAAGTTAGCCGACGTCTTCTCCGGTCTGTCTTTATCGGGGAGCGAGACCGATGCTTCCTTACCTAGCCGGCTTTCCCACTGTAGCTTCCACCGAGCGAGGTCGGCGTCGTATCTCTTCAGTGCCTCAAACTCATCTCTGGCAACTTGCCTTGACGTATCCGGGCCAAACGTGTGGAAGACGCGGCTCAAGATGATAAAGACACCGACCTGGCTATGTAGACGGAAGTCGGCTTGCGTGATGCCTGGCAATGTGAGAAAAGCCTCATGATGGGTAATGGTGGCATCCTCGTTTATGACGGGAGGCCGGCCGTACGCGATGCTGAAGTGGTGGTCGCACACGTAGAGCAAGTACCACAGCCTCGCTTTCTCGACGTGGTGCGGTCCCTTGTTGAGAGCCTTGGCGCAGAACTGGTGAAGGTTCAACTCGGTAGCGATGCGCACAGCGAGACCAGACACCTTCCAACTGATGTCCGAGAGCCAGAAGGCACCGATGCACAGTCCCCTGACGTCGTCGAGGCTATGGTAACGGTCGAACATGGTCTGGCTGGCTAGCTCGAGGAAGGTGGGGTAGCAGATGTCAAAGGCACGGCCGTCGTCTTGCTCGTGTAGCGCCGTCACGGCCAGGATGGCAGCCGTAAGGAGAGGCGAAGACATGCGCGTCGCCGTGAGGCTGTCGTGAACCAGCGCGATGCCCCCCCAAAGGTACGCGTTTAGTGTCCCGCGGAAGGTGGAGAAGAGCTGCTCCGCTTCCTGGACGCTGAATTTACCCTGTGCAATGAAGTCGGGCTCCTGCGCCCGGTTCGACGGGAGGCGGACGCGGGCTCCCGGGTCGCTCCGGATGTTGCGCAGCTTCGTCACCTCGAAGAGGCTGGCCATTGGGGCGCTGACTATGGCCTGGTCTTCGCCGTTGTCTTGGGCCGTTTGCTCGGGCGAGTTTTCCCTCGTCATGGCCGTGACGTCGGGGGGCCGAACGGGCGATGGGCCGGTGGCGGGACTGCTTTGTGACACGGCGGCAATGTTGACAGGACTCTGTGACAGGCCGGCAGCATCGTGTTGGTAAGACTGGACGGGGGGCACAAGCTGCGGCAGATTCAGTGTCCGTCTGACCTCCACCATGGACGCCTGCAGCGTGTGGAGCTGCATCTCCATCTTGGTCTTCCACTCATTCTCGCTGTCGAGCAAGGTCTGGAGACTCTTGTTGACGACACACTGCAGGCCCAGGCGGGCGCATCGAGCGCACTGGTTCTGCCCGGGCTCAATGCCGCACTTGATCTTGCGGTTCTGGCATTCTTGGCCTATCTCTCTCTGTGGATCAGCGGCTATTCATGTCCCGCACGGTCGGGGAGAAGCCAAGGAGGCGGTCGATGGAGACAGAGAGAGAGAGAGACAGAGAGAGCTTAAGCCAAGAAGGGTCGTGCATTGTTAGTACTCACAAGCTCGGATTTTTCTTGAGATCTTGGGCAGATGAACGGGGTGACCAGAGACAGCACCCGAGGCCGAAGACGGAGTCATGTCCGGACCGTCAACTCTGGCGCGTTTCATGGTCCTATCTATGGATGGATAAGGGTCCGATCCGCAGGCAGGATAGAAGTCCGGGTGCGTTTTTCTGGGCCTTTGAAAGGCAAAGGTGGACGGACGAGGTGGGCGGACAAAAAGAAGGGCGGGCGGGAAGATGGCCGAAGGAAGAAGAAAAGGGAGAAGACAGGACAGAGCCCCCCCCCCCCCGACGACAACACGTATCCGCTATGTTTCTAAGCGGGGCGGGGCGGACTTCTCACCGTGCGGGGTAACTAACTAATAATAAGCATCAGTTTGTTGTTAGTTCATGGGCGACACGACACGACACGACATGGTGACATGGTGACATGGTGGTGTGTCCCGATTCCACCTCGGTTGTCGTCTTCCACCCAACGGCGTCCGTCCGCTCCAGATCTCCGGCTGGTCTCCCGAGGCTGTGCTCGCTCGCCCGTCTGCGGAACGTGGGTGGGCTATAAGATGACTGGGCCTCCGAAATGCCCCCCAGCTTCGAGTCAAGCACACGCGCGTGGTTTTTCGGAGCAATCATCCCATCGCCGACGACTCTGGTCTGGTCTGGTCTGGTCTGGTCTGGTCTGGTCTGATTTGGTCTGCTCTGGTCTCAACCGCGCCGCGCCGCGCCACCACCACCGTAATTCGAGATGGCTTCCCCCGACGCTCAGTCGACACGCGTCGGCTTCATCGGCCTGGGTGCCATGGGCTTCGGCATGGCCTGCAATCTTGCAAAGAAGCCCTCGAATAGAGTGCAGGGTTACGATGTCTATCCGCCAAGTGCAGACAAGTTTGTCGCACAGGGCGGTTCCGTGGGCCGGTCGCCCAGGGAGGTGGCGAAAACCAGCGACATCCTGGTTTGCATGGCTGTGAATGCCGAGCAGATCGACGATATACTCTTCAATCATGAGACGGGCGCGTTGCAAAGTGAGTCTTCTGATGGATGCATCATCATCACCTGTGCGCAGCAGTTGCTCGGTCGGGCGCGGGCCGCTGACTCCATTCCCGCAGCATTACCGGAGAATGCCACCGTGCTCATCTGCTCAACCGTGCCGCCGAAATACCATGAGCTGCTATCACCCCGCATCGCGGCAACGGGCCGGAGCGATGTTCTAGTGGTCGACAGTCCCGTGTCCGGCGGCACCAAGCGCGCAGCCGAAGGCACACTGAGCATTTTCGCTTCCGGGGCTCCGGTCGCGTTGCGGCGTGCAGACCAAGTCTTGCGCGACATGTCTGAAAAGCTCTACGTCATCCCCGGCGGACCCGGAGCTGGCAGCAAGATCAAGATGGTTAACCAGCTCCTCGTCGGAACTCATATTGCGGCTGCATCCGAGGCCATGGGTCTGGCAGCCAAGGCGGGCTTGAACACCCGTGAAGTGTACAACATCATCACAAACGCCGCGGGCAACTCGTGGGCTTTTGAAAATCGCGTTCCGCACATGCTGGATGGGGACTGGACCCCTCTGTCTGCTCTCAGCATTTTTGTCAAAGACATGGTAATTAACCACCATCCCTCCCTTGTCAGACGTATAATTAGTCATGGGCTGACGCGTCTGAACAGGGCATCGTTGTTTCTACCGCAAGGACTCTGCAATTCCCCGCCCCTCTCGCTTCGGTAGCCGAGCAGCTGTACATCTCTGGAGCTGCCCAGGGGTATGGTGCCGAGGATGATTCCGGCCTTGTCCGGATATTCCTCCCCGGCCAACAGGACATCGTCAAAGATCAGGCCGTTCAACTGAACAAGCAGGAGAAGCTGACACCGAGCACCACGCCTTTGGAGATTTCAAAGATTGGCATGGTTGGCCTGGGAGCAATGGGCCAGGGCATGGCTGCCTCACTCCTTCGCTCCGGGTTCGCCGTCCAAGGTTATGATGTGTACGAGCCCGCCATCGACAAGTTCGTGGCCAGTGGAGGCAACGCTTCCAAGGCCAGTAGTCCCGCCGAGGCCGCCAAGGGCGCAGACATCCTGGTCGTCATGGTGCAGAACGCGGCGCAAGCCGATGACGTTCTGTTCGGTGCCGGCAAGGCCGCAGAGGCTTTGCCCGATGGTTCCATCGTCATCCTGAGCTCAACGGTGCCGCCCTCGTTTGTGCGGGAGCTAGAGAGCAAATTGGCCAACCTCGGCAAGGGGATCAACCTCATTGATGCTCCAGTCAGCGGCGGCGTCGTCCGCGCTGCAAACGGCACGCTCACAGTAGGCAAATCTTTTTGACGTTGTTGCGAAGATGGTGCGGTGGATGGATGCTAATGGTTGATAGATCATTTGCTCTGGCGACGATGCCGTGCTTTCCAAGGCCAACGGCCCGTTGCTGGCCATGACGGGAACTCCGAGTAACCTGTGCCATGTCCAAGGAGGCGTTGGCGCCGCTTCTTCCGTCAAGCTGATTAACCAGTTGCTGGCCGGTGTTCACATTGCTGCCGCTGCCGAAGCAATGGCGTTTGCCGCCCGCCTCGGCCTCGACACTCGACGCGCATTTGAAATCCTCGGGAGTGCGGCAGCGTGGAGTTGGATGTTTGAGAACAGAGTGCCCCAGATGCTCGATGCCGACTGGACGCCTCACTCGGCCCTTGCCATTTTCGTCAAGGACCTCGGCATCGTCCTTGACGAAGCAAAGCGCCTGACCTACTTCGCTCCGATATCATCGGCGGCCCACACCCTATATCTCTCAGGGGCTTCTCACGGATGGACCAAAGAGTCGGATGCGGGCGTCGTCAGGCTGTGGGAGTTGGCTGGACTCTCCGTCTCAGGCAACGCTGGTCCGAAGACCGAGCAAGCTGAGGGGAAGGCGGCCAAGAGTTCCGAGGTTAAAGGAGGACAAGAGGAGGAGGCTCTTCCCGCGCAGAAAACAATCGATTCTCTGCCCAAGGAGTTCTCGGGAGACGTAATTAGCTCAACGCGAAAGGTCGTCGATAACGGCGAAGTACCAGTCCTCGTGGTGCTCGATGACGATCCAACAGGTACGCAGACTTGCCACAACATCGATGTCTTGACCGTTTGGGATGCGGCAACACTGGAGTACGAATTCAGCCTCGACCCGACCGGGTTCTTCATCCTGACCAATTCTCGGGCCCTACCTTCCGCGGAAGCAAAACAGCTTATCCTTGACATCTGCCAGAACGTCAAGGAAGCGGCCGAAAAGTCCAACAAGGCCTTCGAGATTGTCCTTCGCGGAGACTCGACCTTGCGAGGACATCTTCCCGAAGAGCCCGAGGCGGCCGAGGAAGCGCTCGGCAAGTTTGACGCGTGGGTAATCACACCCTTCTTTTACCAGGGTGGCCGATACACTATCGACGACGTGCACTATGTCAAGGAGGACGACGTGCTGGTTCCTGCGAGCCACACACCTTTCGCTCAAGACGCGACTTTCGGTTACAAGAACTCCAACTTGCGGAAATACGTGCTGGAAAAGTGCGGTTCGCGCTTCGACGATTCGTCATTCCTTTCGGTCACGCTAGATGACATCCGGATCGGAGGACCCGCAGGCGTCACGAAGAGGCTTCTTTCGGTGGCACCAGGCTCAAACACGGTTGTCATCGTCAACGCTGCTGCCGAGTCCGACATGCATGTCTTTGTGGCGGGCCTGCTCGAGGCTGAAAAGAAGGGAAGGCGGTATCTTTACCGCACAGGTGCCGCCTTTGTCTCTTCTCGCCTGGGAATCACAGGAATCCCGCCTCTAACAATGGCAGACCTTGGAGTGTCGGCAAGAGAGGGGGTCAAGCAGCCAGGCGGGTTGATCGTTGCCGGGTCGTATGTCCCAAAGACG
The DNA here is from genome assembly GCA_030867225.1 of Colletotrichum caudatum. NCBI lineage: Eukaryota > Fungi > Ascomycota > Sordariomycetes > Glomerellales > Glomerellaceae > Colletotrichum > Colletotrichum caudatum. The sequence continues at coordinate 47,941 of MU846264.1, forward strand.
ACAGCACAGCTCAAGGTCCTCCGGGAGAGGCGAGGCGACATGCTCCATGTCATTGAGCTTGACGTTGCCGGTCTGATCGAGTCTGCAGAGACGGCGGAAAGGGTGGTTACGACTGCGGCAGCCGAGACAGCGTCGAAACTGGCGGCGGGAGAGGATGTTCTCGTTATGACATCGCGAGAGCTGATCAAGGGAGACGATGCGCTCAGCTCGCTCCAGATCGGATCCAAGGTGGCGCGTGCCTTGGTTCAGCTGGTGGAGAAGATTGATGTTCGACCGCGATATCTGATTGCGAAGGGCGGCATCACTTCGTCGGATGCAGCGACCAAGGGTTTAAAGATGAAAAGAGCGCGGATCTTGGGCCAAGCTGCACCTGGTGTTCCCTTGTGGAGGTGTGACGAAGAAACGAGCCGGCATCGCGGAGTGCCGTACGTCGTATTTCCGGGGAACGTCGGCAGTGACAGCACTCTCGCCGAGGTTGTTGAGTCGTGGGCGATCGAGAATGTTGCTTGATCAGCGGTCCATCTGTTGTCGTCTTTTCCTGATGTATTCTCCATAGCGATGCAAGAAACTTCATGTCAACGATAATGAACCCAGAGCCATTCACCAACTACTTACAATAACTCGTGACGTGCGACACGTGACTCATCACGTGCTCTCATACAAGACGCCCCGCCCCCACCAATCACAAGCGAGACTGGGAAACTTGGAACCTCCAAAACCTGCCAGCACCAATAGACAGATCAGATCAGCCAGCAGCGGCTTCTTCCTCGGCATCGTGAACCAACTTGACGCCCTTCTTCCATGTAGCCAACTGCCCGTCTCTTGATATTTGCCCTCACGAACTTGGCGTCTGTTCCGGTCCCTCCATCGTGTAGCCCTTTCCCTACGCCATGACTCATCCGTCCCGCTTATCCCGCCCTCATCCACTCACCTCATCGACACATCGCTACACGTTGCCGCGAAGCTGAACATCGCCAATCACTTCCAGGCCGAGGAACAGCATCACGCCCCTCAAAACAACTGCATGCTCTCTCATGGAACTTAATCAGGATGGAGGTCGCACAACCTTGCCTTCGTCTGAGGAGGTTGTCGAGTCCCAAGATCTGACCAAGACAGCCCGCGACCTCATACAGCGGAGCGCGACGCTATGCAACGAGCTGGAACACCTGCGTCATGCTGTCGAGGCGCAAGCCGTCAAAGCGAATAATCACTGGCACGCCTACGTTCCCGGATTCAGCACCTTCTGGCAAGCCAACATAAACCAGCATAACCGCGCCCAGTCTCTGCTACAGCGATGCCAGGAGCCTACCGATCCTGGCTCCGAAGCCCAGGGACCTCTATCTCGAGACATCAGGCTGTTGGAAGGAGAGGTTTCGTCGTATGAGAACCACTGGCTGGCGATTAAGAAGTGCCGCTCAGTCACCTGGTTCCGTTTCGCCGTGCCCTACTCGAAGCAGGGCGTCCAGAGCTCCTCCGTCTTTGTCAGCGCCATTGTCGAGAACGGCCACGAGTGGATGCGAGTTCTCAGCACCACTGAAAAGGCTCTTCTGGTTCAGATGGCCGAGGCAGACTTTCCCTGGGACGACCCCGATGACGAGGACGAGGACGCGGAACTAGCAGAAGTTCTAGATGACGAAGAAACGCAGATCGAGGTTCTGAAATGTGTCAAGCAGCTTTTGGCGGCCGCCCGCGATATCCATGGCGGATACAGGCATCGGATACGCATCGTCCTTCCCAACATTCACCGTGGCAGGGTCCCCGCCATAGACAGGTTCTTGAAAGGCGTTGCAAATCTGGGCGACGAAGCAATCTCTCTCGACTTGGAATGCGCCGAAGAGAGCCAGACCCCGCCTCCGCCCCTCAAGACAGCCATCTCAAATCTCCTAAGTCTGGGGGACAACACAAATGCACCATCACTGACTCCTGTTCTTAATATTGACACGTCCATCTTGGTTGCCTTGACCACAGACATCTCTCATAACCACCGCTCCCAAAGAATGTGGCGCCCCAAGATCCTGGAAGACGTGACGGATGAGGCGGAGCATGGTCCCAGGCTCCCCAAATCTCTGTACCCTGTCATCCGTGGCCGCGCCCTCGTCTGTACACGCGAGGCGGCGGAAACGTGTCTCCGAATGGTGTACGACGCTTCTACGGAATCGGAGGTCGCCAGGGTGGAAATTCTACTGGGACAGGAGACCCCCAGGGGGAAGCAAGACGATAAAATGGCCTTTCTCGAGCGGGTTCTGAGGCAAGACGACTGCTGGCCCATGGAAGAGAAAGACGCCGAGTCGACTGAAGGTCGGCGCCGGCGCCTGGTCTCCGAGCTGCAGAAGCTCTCTTGCCACAAAGTGCCAGATGATTTGCAGTTACCGATCCGCATCGTCGAGGACTTCCGCAGGAAGCATGTCGAAGGGGAAGTTCTCAAGGGAACGCTGCCAAAGGTGGTCCTTGCGGTGGAGCCGACCCTCAACGAGACAAACTGCTCCTCGTTCCTGTTCAGTTGGAAGACGGGCCACACAACCATCACCTGCAACCGCCACGCCGTGAGACGGTTGGGGAATCTCGTCAAGAAGATGCGGTGGTCTCGAGACGCCGAGACGGCTCCCATCATCGCCCTCGACTGGGCGAGGGGCCTGGCCAAGATCCCGTTTCACGGAGAGGTTTTGGTGGATGCTCCGCTGAGGTCAGAATTACCACGGGATGAAGAGATCCCCAACAGAAGTTAGAACAACCTGTATGTCGATATTCTAGAAAACATAGGAACCATCCCCACTTGCATGTGTGCTGTTATCGGCGCCAACAGCCAACAGTTCCAAGCTACCAACCAAGAACAATAACATGGATGAAACATGCGGTAATTTAATCATGATGCTGTTCAAATAGACAAAAGCTATGGCCCCGTCCGGTGATGAAGAATCCTCCTGTGTGGCTATCGATGTATCGATGTATACAGTCGCTCTAAAGTCCCTTAAGCGGCCAAGCGAAGCCCACCCGGTAAACATGTAATATCACGGTATATAAAACTCGATACGCGGCACCTCTGGACCTCTACCACATCTCAATCTCTTTGATACGGCATAGAATATCCGATAACGCCTTACGTGATTATAAGATTACTTTTTGTATCGGACAACTGCCAAGTCACACGGTAATCGCGAATGAGATCCGGTATAACGGGTTACAGTCCTACACTAGGTACGCTTGGCGTACGTCTGACTGTGGCTAAGCAAGCGCCTGCAGTGTCACACACCAAGACGGAAACAAGGCGACATGCAAAGCGCACACCCACGCCTCCGACTTGCTGCCCGGTGAGCACACCCAGCCTGTCAAAAGAGGTTGATCGCCGAGCACATGTAACTTCGGGCAGAGATGGCATGCATGACACGTATGCAGTACAACACGACAGCCGACAAAAGTAGTACGAGAACGAGATTGGGCATCAATTTACGAGCCCAAGGCCACACAGGCAGCTCATTTGTATCGAAGATTTCAGCTGGAGTAATGACGTGATTTGTTCCCGGGCGCAAATAGTTTCCTCCTCTTTCCTCCTCGGCCATGTGAAGTTCTACTCCCTGTTGACTCCATTTCACGCTTAGTGTGAGTGGAACTGCGCAGCCCTGCAAGGATAGGAGGCCGTGGAGGGTAGGGTGCCCACGGTTACCCAATGTATCTTTAATCAGATATCGAGTGCCACTGTTATGACAGAATCTGGATCAAGTTCATTTAGTCAAAAGCATATTTACACGTGGAAGCAACGTCGAAGTAACGGCAAGCACCATTCCCCTTCACGTTGTCTTGATGCCATCCTTTTTCCGCCGCCTAGCATCCAGCCTTGAAAAGGTGGGTTGGGGGAGTGTTAAGAGAGATTGTTGTCCGGCAGTACTGGGTGTACCATCGGTAATATCTGGAGAGGGCATGTTCGTGCTAGAGACCCGAGGAGGGAGTTGACGGTATGTGTACCACAGTATCAGAGCTGGCTTGATAGCGTATGTGATGAACCAAAAAACGGCGGATAGAACGATGAAACACACCGGCGCCGGCCGAAATATAACGATTTCGGATTGCATTATTCCAGAAGAGAGGGCGATAGGTGATATGACGTGGAGCTGTTCGGTGATGAGTATAGTTTATAGCTTGAAGGGAGTCCGAGATAAGCATGACGTACAATAATGATGTTCCAATGCTGCAAAACAATCGCCTGATTGCTTGCGACTTGCAGGTACAGTTCTAGCTAAAAAACGTTTTTAATGGGTCAGCCTCTTCATCTTTACTTCGTATAAGTCAAATTACCTCAGCTCTGAACCGGTCCAATCGAGCCCGAAGATTACACAGCTCCGTCAAGACTTCGCGGAGGTCTATTTCCATTACCGTATTGATGTTGTGAATCGATAGTTTCAGTTCGTTGGATGCGCCGTTTGCAAAATGCGAGATATCCCCATCCGCAAAACAAGCCCATGACTCTAGTACTTGTGAAAGAGTATCTGTGAACCGATTCAGAAGGTCGGTCACCTGCTTGATCCAGTGATAGATCTTGTCAATTGCTCTCGATTGGCCTTGAGCAGATCCAAGAGACGAGACGTCTGTAGATCTCGGGATTCCGGATATCTGGAGCTTTGGGACCGTTAACCTTTTTCATTGGATATCAGTCTTTGAGTCTGTTACTCACATAAGTATCTATCCTGTTCCTCAGATTGTAGAGTACCCTGACCCACTCTTCCTTAATCCGTCTTATGCGAATCATGAGGACCAGACAGTAATACTCACGCGGATCCCATATTGGAACAGTGGCGTCAATTTCTCCACAAGCCAAAGGATCATAGTACAGGCCATCTTTCCCGGCAGCCTTGTGGTATGAAAGAAGCTCCTTATTATTGGCATCTATATGGTTCCTGAAATACGTATCTGTTAAAAGGCACGCAGTCCAGATTGAAGAGTTGGGTCTGCTAACGACGAGAGAAGTCTGTGCCTTGTACAAGCAATCGATCGATCTGCAATCGCTGCTTGAGTGTTAGGTGCCTGGAGCGGGTGCCTGGGGGGGCACCTGCGTGGGGCTAGGATTAGATAAATAACAGACTAGAGGGTATATAAAAGGAAAACTTTATAAAAACCTAAGGTTAAAAGAAGGCAGATTAAAATAATTATTATAATTAACCTTTAACTATACTATTTATAGACCTTTTTACTTAGTATAAACCTAGCCTTTAATATAT